>JAODAL010003244.1:0-177715 GCA_025379985.1 Phyllomedusa bahiana
CTCACGTGGAAAGCACTGGGTTTTTCTGTGCCCGAATTGAGGATTTCCCTTTGGAGTTAAAAACTGGTTCCAGTTTACCAATACAAGGTTTCCAAAAGAATGACTCCTCAAACCCTTTGTGGACTGGCCATCCCCGAAACTTGTTGGCGGTTTTATCGTTAGAAGGTTTCCCCCGAAACCTTGAAAAAATTCGCCAGTGGTTTACCTATGAAGTCTTCTTTAGATAAGTTTTTGAAAACGCCCGAAACCCGTGGGCCTGTAAGAGCCTCATAAATAAAAACCCTACATAGATTTTTACCAAAAAGCTGTGGTTTAAAATGTCCCATCACTTTACGGTGACCCTTGAAAGTAATTTCCTTGGTTAAAATCGTTTAAGTGCTATCCCCGTTGCCATTTTGTAAAAACCCCACAAAAAGAAGAGGATTTTTCCCCTTTTTAAAACCTTCAGCAACCTGTTTCATTTTGGGGTGTCCAAAGGGGGTTTCCTTTTGGGCCGGGGGGGGCATGAAGCTTGCCCAAAAAAACTTTCCAAAGGAAAGGGCTTTATCATTACTGGTGATGAAGATTTTTTAATGGTAACACTGGGAGGAGAAAAGGGCGGCTTTTGGTCGATGAATTGAAAAACTTTATAAAAGTGCCACGAAGAGAGATGTGGGGGGCCACTGCAGTAAAACCCGCAAAAAATAAATTTGGGAAAACGTGGAGGTTTTTAAAAAGGGTTTTTTTAAATGGAAACAAAATTTTTCTTTCCCTTATATCTTTCCTTTTTTGGTTTCTTTTGTAATGTACTTTCCCAAAAAAATTTTCTTTTGTTTTTTTCCCTGTTTTTACATCAGGTTTTTTGTCCCCCCGGTTGCTCAGTAGCTTTGTGTGGGGGCCCGGAGACCATGTGACAAAAAAAAGGGTGGACTTTTTCCCCGACCAGCCTTTGAAAGTCTCACCCTTGGGCTGTCTCCCCAAGGTAGGCTGGGGGAAACAGAGGGGAGCAACTGGGGGGGGGAAAGGAAAAGAAGAAAATTAAAGCAAAAGGGGTTAAAAAAAAGGGTCGGGGTAGTTTTGGGTGCGATAAAAAGTGTTTTTAATTTCAAAAATAGGGAAAGGAAAAAAATTTTGTTTTTTGCCATATTCATTAGAATTCAGAATTTCCCGGAAACTTTAGCTTTTAAGTTTGGGATTTACAGTATAAGATAAAAAATTTTTCAAGTCCCAAAGTTTGATTTTTCACTGAAATTCCCAGAAAATTCAACATTTTTCCCTAGGGGTTTTGCAATTTGGGCCTACCCAAAGCAACTATTAAGTGGAAAAAAACTTTAAAAAATATAACTTTGTATAAAGAATAATGGATTCCTAGTCAATAAAGAAGATGTTTTAAATTTTTTTTTTAAATTACACGGATTGGGGGGCCAGAAATGGGCAAAAAATTATATTCCAAGGTGTTCTTTAACACCCCGGGAAATTCTGGAGCTCCCGGGATTTTATTGCCTCTCCAAATTTGGGGGGGTTTCGTCCCAAAACAAAGGAGAGGTTTGTGTCCTTTCACTTACAAATTGGGAAAATGTGAGTCCCCTTTCTCGTGTTGGGACAAGAATTGTAAGTCAAGAAGAGCAGGTTTCCCCGGGGGGGGTCTGGGGGCAGCAGTTTTGGGGGGGACGGTAGGGTAAAATAGAAGGTTTCTTTTTTTTTTCTTGTTCCACCCTGGCCCTTAACTCCATTTTTTTTTTGTTAATGGACAAACCCCTTTTAAATTTTTTTTGGAATCAGAAGGAATCAACCCTGTTTCATTTCACAGTAATAATACTTTAGGGCCTTTTCCAATTTAAAAATTGGATGAAGTGGGCGGCATCAACCCAAAAAGGGGGGTCTTTTTGGCAGTATCTTTTTGGGCCCCGGGTTTTTCTAACCCCCCATTGATAAGGGAAACCAAATTAAAACCCCGATTTAACCCCGAAATACAGGGGGGAAAAAACGTTTGGGTTTAAAGGATGGGAAAACCGGACCCACATGATTTAAAGGGGAGGGATGCAATTTTTATGGGTATCTGATTTGGTTAAAGCTAATTAATCCCCCAGCTTGTTTTAAAGTGCATGTGCTTCCCTTTAAACCCGGGAATTTTTTCTTGGTGAGGTTTGGGCCAGATTTATTCTATTTTTGAACCCCATGGGGATACTAATTTAGGTTTTTTTCATCTTTTAAAAAACCCCTGTAGGATTTTTTTTTTTTTTTCTGTATATTTTGGGCTCAATAGGGGTTTTGCCCTCCCAAAGGTGGGAAACCCCCCCTTATCGGGGGGGATCTTCCCAACCGGGGTTCCCAAAGGAATTAAAAGGGGATATTGTTTTGTTTTATTCGTATGTTTTTGTTTTTGTAAAAACCCCTTTTCCCTTTTCCCCTTTTTGATTACCTGCATGGTTTGGTTTTATACCCCATTTTTGGTATTTGGTGTTTAAAATAGTTTTTTTAGCTTTTTAATTTATTTAATAAAAGTTTTTTTTTTAAGAAAAAGGGAAATTTTTCGTTTCCCTGGGGATTTTTGAAGTGGCCCGCTTTTCCAAAACATTTTTTGGGTCCCAGTTTGTTTTTTATATTAAAAAATTTTAATATATTTAACACAAACCCACATTTTATATATATATATATATTTATAATATATATATATTTATTATAAAATTTATATAATATATATATTTTTATATTTATATTTTTAAAAATTTATTTTTATATATTGTTATTTATTTCTAGTTCTTCAGTTACAATGCCCTTATGGTTAATCAGTCTTTAAAATTAAAACTTTTGGGGGACATTTATTAAAAACGTTTTTATCCCCCAAAATTTAAAGCTTTTCCTTTTTAATTTTTTTAAAAAAGCACTAAAAAAAAAAGCCCTTAGACCTAGACAGTTTTCATAAGTGAGGCCCCTTTTAGGGACCCCTTTTTCCTACCTGGATCTTCAAAAAAATTTATTTTCTCCTTCATATTTTCTAGAAAGAAACGCTTGTGGGTTAAGGAGACCATCTTGGGGGATAAAAAAAAAGGCCTTTTTCCCTTTTCCCCTTAAAAGGATTCAAAAAATAAAGGGTGGCCCCATGTTTAGGCGTATCTTTATCTGTGGCAATAAGTGTCATAACACTAGTGCCGGCTGGAGAACCATCCTGAGGAAAAGATGTTATAAATACTTTAAAACAAATATGAAGACATTGATAAAGTAGCTCACACACATGATGAACAGTGATCCATACCAGAAGCACCAAACTGTAGTTGGACTGTAAGAACATGGGTGGGTTGTCATTCACATCCAATAAGTACACATGAACGAGTCCTTCACTATAGAGAGACGGGACACCACTGTCTGTGGCTCGTACCACAAGGGAATATTTGGAATTCTGGTAAAGATAAAGAACAAGGAAATGTATGTCATGAAGAGGAGCAGATTTAAATATTACATGCTATAGGCAGTGCCTATATTCTGCTGATAACTAAAGGGGAGCAAGCATGGGGAATTAGTGCAACCTGCAGCTGCAGCTACATGGATTATATCAGTCTTTAAAGGGGTTGTCTCACTACAAGGATTTGCTTTTTATGTTGAAAGATCTTTCAAAAACAAGTCACCTTGCTATATGTGTCCATTAACCATGTACCTAATATTCGGAGATATCCCCTGTATGGGCTGCATCACAGCTCCTCAGTCGCTATGCTACAGACCACTGTTTGATCTATCCCAATAGGCTGCAGCGCTGGTTGCTATAGCTACAGACCTGGCTTCTACTGCAGCCTAGTGGAAGCCAGTAAACACGCCCCTGAAATTCAAAGTGAACCCAAGAAAACAGGACTGAGGTAAGTGAATCAATGTAGTGAGACAACCCCTTTAAGTCATTATTGTGTTTTATGCAGACTATCTCACAAAAGTGAGTACACCCCTCATATATTTGGAAGTATTATATTTTTTCATGGGACAACACTGAAGATAAGACACTTTGATACAAAATGTACAGCTCTTATAACAGTGTAAATTTGGTGTGCCCTCAAAATAACTTGACATAGCCATCAATCTCTACTGGCGACAAAAGTTAGTACACCCCTTAGTGAAAATGAATAAATTGTGCCCAATTTGCCATTTTTCCTTCACGGTGTAATGTGAATCGTTAGTGTGATAAGGTCTCAGGTGTGAAATGAGGAGCAAGTGTATTTAATTTGTTGTCATCGCTGTCATACACGCTGTCAACACTCACTCATACTGATCATTGGAAGTTCAACATGGCACTTCATGGCAAATAGTTGTCTGAGGCTCTGAAAAAAAGATTTCTTGTTTTACATAAAGATGTCCTACACTATAAGAAGATTGCTAGCACCCTGAAACTGAGCTGCATCAATTGGTCTGCATGCCTGTCGTCCTAGAAGTAAGCCTCTACTAAAGATGATGCACAAGAAAGCCCGCAAACAGTTGGACGAAGACAAGCTGACTAACGACATGGATTATTGGAACCATGTCCTGTGGTTTGATAAGACCAAGATAAACTTATTTGGTTCAGATGGTGTCAAGTGTGTGGTGACAACCTGGTGAGGAGTGCATAGGCAAAGTGTGTCTTGCCTACAGTCAAGCATGGTGGTGGGAGTGTCATGGTTTGGGACTGCATGAGTGCTTCATGCTGTGGGGAACTACAGTTCATTGAGGGAACCAGCATGTACTGTGACATACTGAAGCAGATAATGATCCCCACCCTTCAGATACTGGGCAGTATTCCAACATGATAACGACCCCTAGACGACCACTGCCGTGCTAAAGAAACTGAAGGTAAAGGTGCTGGACTGGCCAAGCATGTCTCCAGATCTAAACCCGAGTGAGCATCTGTGGGGCATCCTCAAACGGAAGTTGGAGAATCACAAGATCTCTAACATCCACCAGCTCCATGATGGCGTCATGGAGGAGTGGAAGAGGATTCCAGTGCCAGCAACCTGTGAAGCTCTAACGAACGCCATTCCTAAGAGAGTTAAGGCAGTGCTGGAAAATAATGGTGGCCACACAAAATATTTACACTTTGGGCACAACTTTATTTTCACTTAGGGGTGTGTGTACTCACTTTTGTTGCCAGTGGTTTAGACATTGATGGCTATGTGTTGGCTTATTTTGAGGGCACCCCAAAGTTACAAGTTGTACAATGACTACTTTACATTTGATCAAAGTGTCATATCTTCAGTGTTTTCCGAAGAAAATATATAAGACAATATTTACAAAAATATGAGGGAGGGCATGGGGGAACCCATGCAAACATGGGGAGAACAACATTTTAGAGCCCTAGAACGCTGTACAAGGTTACATTTCCTCACATTTCTCTTTGTGCCAAGATCCCATTCTCCTTTTATAGGAATTGTGATGTTATTGGGAGACAAGTCTCCAGGGATTAGTGTTTAATCTCATAAACTGATTCAGTATGTTACCCTGGCCACTAAAATTTGTATTGCCACCAAATGGACAATTTCCGTTCTATCTATTTCTAAAGTTCTTAATAGAACTGACTTGATTATTCTAGATAAAAAATTGAGGCCACCAGGACTAATTCCCTAGACTGCTTTAATGCTATTTGGGAACCTTGGATAACTTCTTTGATTCCCTCCTCAACAAACAGAGCTCTATCTACCTCATCCTAAATTGGGATAATCTATGGCTATGGGATGGAGAAAAGGGAAATTTAACCCTTTGGCCCCATTTTGTTTTCCTTTTTTTATCGTGGTGGTCATCAGTCTTACTAAGCTGTCATAAATGATTTGCACTGATCAATCCGAACGTTATTATGTTTTGTACTTTGAACATTTCTTAGAAAATATTTATTGTAGAATATCTTTGAGCCCTCTGCGAGGGCATCATTTTCTTTATCTGGTATATTTATTCTACAATTTCTTTGATTTTTCTTCTGCGATAAAATTTGTGGAAACTAAAAAATACAAGTACAGAAGAACAGATATACTGAAAGTAATGTGCACAGGGTCTTCTACTGACACAGATCTGTACACGGAACAAGATGCTTCCATGTGATAGAAGATTTCATATACTGTACAGGCAGCATAGCATGTTAACAGTAAATTAACCAGAACAGAACATACATCAAAGCAAAACACTTACATAATACTTGGAATCAAATTCTAAAAATAACCTGTAGAACAGAGCCAGACATGCCCTGCACCTTCCTCTGCTCTTTACTTAATGGTCTTTGAAGTCAGAAGGACAAGTTCCACCACTATGCAGGGAAAAATCTCACCTTTTCTCTGTCCAGTCGACTTAAAACTCTTAGGTCCCCTCGCTCAGGGTGTATTGAAAAGTGGCCAAGAGGGTCACCTCTCACAATTTGGAAAGTGACCTTATTGTTGCTTGGTCCATCCAGATCTGCAGCAGATACCTAAAAAAGGTTTGCATAATGGAAGTCAAATAACACACACACAGCAGTATTTTTAGTGACAAGAATAGAACATAGCAAGTCACTGCCTTCCACAATGTCAACATACTCATCTTCAAAAAAGAGACCTAACTTGAAGTTCTTTGGCCCCCAACTACAATCTGCCATTTATAATACCGTTATATAGCCAAAAGGCCTATAGGCCCCCTCAGTCAAGATCGGGATGAAGAGTGGGCAGAGGCAAGCGACCACCTAAGGTGCCAACCTCTGCCTATCAGTAAGGGGGTGCAAAGATGTATGGAGAGGGTTGAGGAGCTCCAGAGGAAGTGTTTAATAGGAGAGTAATAGCACACTATTCTCTAATAATTTTGCATTGTAGAATGTTGTACAAGTGTTTACATCCCCTAATGGGCAAATTCCCCTAAGGAGAATAAAAAAATTAAAAAGAATATTAAATCTTTAAACAAAAATAATTAAAAATTTTAAAACACCTCCTCTTTCCCCCATTTTACAAATAAAAAAAGAAAAACAATAAAATGATTGAAATATAATTATTAATGCTGTGTCTATAAAAGTTCGATCCATGAATTGATAATTTTATATATCCCGCACTGGGAATGTCATAAAAAAAATATAGCACCAAAATTGGAGGGTTTTTTCGGTCAAAAAATGATCAAAAAGTCATTAGGTACCCAAAAATGATACCAATGAAAACCTCACTTTAGTCTGCAAAAAGGCCTTATAGAGGTCATAGATAGAAAACTAAAAATATATTTATTTCAGAAAATGGCAATGCAAAGCAAATTAAAAATTAAAAAAGAAAATCAGAATCATATTGGCTCACAGAATAAAGATAACATGTCATTTATACCGCACTTCCAAAAAAATAAGTGTTTTTTCCCATCTAGTTGAGGCAGGTGCAGCTGAAGGCAATGTGTGTCAGGTCAAGACCAGGGTTCTGAATTTTTCCTGGGGGGAGGGCAGCCTAAGGCACCAAAATGCCTTATCCCAGCCCTATTCTTAGGCTCCAGGACCCTCTAAACGTCTTAAGGCTAGACCCCTCATCACAATAATTTGATCCTGCCAGCCAGAATCTACTGAAATATCCCTACAATAATACAAGTCCTTGTAAAGTAGCATTACTGGGAACCCAAAAAGAATAACATTTTGCCTGGTGTCCCCTTTCTTACCATCACAATTAGGTCGCCCACAACTGCATCCTCTCCGATTTCGGCCTCATACTCCTCCAGGCTGAAGGTGGGCTTGTTGTCATTTACATCGGTGATGTTGACCACAAGAACAGTGACGTCACTCAAGGGTGGAGAACTTGCACTTGTGCCTTCGACTGACAGGTAATACTGATGCTGAGATTCGTAATCCAACTTCTTATTCAAGTATAACTTGCCTGTAACAGAAATAGACAAATTCTCAAAATATAACAGGGATATTATTATTCACATAAAATTAGAAGCAATGGAAAAAGTAAAGAGTGTCATCACACATAAAAGGTAGAAATGTATCCAATAAGTATTGGGTATGCTAGCACAAGTCCAGTATTAAATGTTACTGCTTCTTACAGAAACAGCACCACTATAGCCAATAGGCTGTTTGTGGTATTGCAGGACAGCACCAGTCTAGTGATTAGGGGGGTACTGCGATACCACGCACATCCCATAAACAAGTGTGGCACTGTTTCTAGAAGAAAGCAGTCACGGCCCCTTTAAATATAACTATTTTCGTCTTTCCTCAGGGTATTACACACAAAATTGTTTTTTAATGTGACCAGCTTCGAAAAGGAGAGTTCAAAGTGTTTTAGTGATTTATTGCCCTTAAAATCCCAAGAAATCAGCTACAGCAGAAACATAAACTATGTTGTTTTTCTAGTTTACTATAAGGAGTTTATGCCTAGAGGGATAGAGAAATTCCCATTTTGTTGCCCCGAGAACCAAAATAACTTGCCTTGCCACTAATTTGATGTCAGCTCTGTATTTATTCTCAACCTACATATCTCCATATAAAGACCATCATACCTGTATCATGTAGAAGGAACATCCCATTTTCATTGCCACTCAAGATTTCATACATGATCTTTGTTTTGTCCTCCAAGTCGTTGGTCAACTCTGACAGATTCAAGAGCTCTGACCCTATTGCCTGGTCTTCTGGCACCGTGATAATTTTTTCAGGGTCTCCGAACACTGATCGATAGTAACTCAGAGACACTACAGATACTGAAATGGGTAGACATGTTGAAAGTGGATGGGGCAAACCACGATCTGTGGCACAGATGGTCAATTCAATCATCTGATCTTCCATGTTTTCTAGAGGCTTTTCCACATAAACCACTCCGGTGTTTTGGTCTACTGTAAAAAGTCCATTGGCAGAGTTTTTGAGGGAGTATCGAACCTCCGAATTGAGACCTAAAGCACAAAATCATCAGAACAGTGTTACTCTTTGCCGTTCCCCAAGAGGAACACCTAAATGCCTCAATAATCCCCACATACAAAGACCTTCAGACCACACACTAATACAATAGAGGTTGCTAAGATCATTCCCCAAAGTAAATTTTTTTTAATAAAACCAATTTTAGTCCACATCATCATCTTGACTCCCAACTACAGCATCATAATTAGCCTGCATTACCTTCATCAGGATCTCTAGCAAAAACCACTGCAACAGGAGTCTTCAAAGTAATGTTATCGAACACAGTGACGGAGTAGTGGTCCATGGAGAATACAGGGCTATTATCATTAACATCTTCTAGATGTAAGACGATGTCTGCTTGACATGACAGTCCTCCCCCATCTGTGGCCTTTGCAATCATGTAGTAAGAGGCTTTCTTTTCTCTGTCCAATGGGCCCAGTGTTGTAAGCTCCCCTGTTAAAATAAAACATCTATTGCTCTCAGCAACGAGATAAAACGACACAGATACTTAATGTGGCATTCAACTGACAGAAGTTGCCAAGATCTGATGACTGTCAAGACTTAAAGGGGTTGTCTCACTACACCAATTCATCTTACCTCAGTCTTGTTTTCTTGGTTTCATTTTGAATTTGAACAGGGGCGTGTTTACTGGCTTCTTCTAGGCTGCAGTAGAAGCCAGGTCTGTAGCTATAGCAACCAGTACTGGCAGCCTATAAGGATAGATCAAACATGTCTGTAGCTATAGCGACCTGAGGAGCTGATGCAGCCCATACAAGAGGGGATATCTAGGAATAGTTAGGACACTGTTAATGGACACATATTGCAAAGTGACTTGTTTTTGCAAGATCTTTAACATAAAAAGCAATCCTTGTAGTGAGACAACCCCTTTAACCACTGAGACTTGCACTGATTGCCGGAATGAAGGGGCTGGAGAGATTTGTTGTTTTGAAATTTTTCCTGCACAGCATTATTTCTGCTACTAAGAAACCGAAAATTAGCCCGACTCAGTTCAGTGGGATGAAATGAGATCCTGTTTGGGATTTACATTCTGAAGTGGGATTTCTTCACCTTAATTCTTGTAATCAGTAGGGATCTTTACAATCAAACCCAAACTCATCACCAAGTGACTATCACTGGACTGACCTTAAACAAGCAATGTCCATAGTCTGTTATGGGTTAAAATTCTATTTAATTTAGACAGGATGATAACTTACCAAACAACTTGGGTAACAGACTTAAAGAGGTTTTCTCACAATGTAGGGAAAGGAGAATGAAGACTATTACCAAATACATTGCTGTTTTGATTTTGCTTTGTTCAGGAGATGAAGAAGATTTTATTTACTGTTAGTGTACAGATGTCTCTTTAAGTTACCACCCATCTCTCTCTGCTCTCTCTTATCTGATGTCAGTCAGTTCGGCTATGGTGAGTCACTCCCCTCTTATCTCTGGCACAGAAGCTTTGTTTACCTCAGTTATTGAGAAGTTTTAAGCCTTAGAAGCCTGTATCCTTGTGCTCTACAGATTATAAACCTTCTGCAGTCATCCCATTGTAATACAAATAGCTAGGAATAGCAGAGCTGGGATGCCAAACACTGCTATAGACCCACCCACATCCTGAATAGGAAGTGTGAGTCTGAGGCTGCCTGTGGTTCTGTGAAACAGCATGGTGAGAAAACCCCTGTAAGACTATAGTTACCCATACACTTGACCAAGTATTTTTTTTAAAGTACCTGCAAGACACCGCCTCCATATATATGAGCTGGTCAGGCAATGCCATCAAAATCTTTTGCCTTAAGTGTAGAGCTTGTGTAAAGGATTTAGTGACATCAGAAGACCATTTAATGTGTATGGGTTTGTCCCACCTTTTCACCAAAGGCAGATGTTAGGGAAAATAAGGATTTAGCTGTTTGATTTCAACATGCACCATCCTGTTGTTTTCTACCCTGTTTCCCCGAAAATAAGACAGTGTCTTATATTCATTTTTGCTCCTTAAGATGTGCTACGTCTTATTTTCAGGGGATGTCTTACTTTTCCAGGAATAAATTATAGAATGCTATACTAGTGTGTGTGTGTGTGTGTGTGTGTGTGTGAGTGTATATATCTTAAAGTTTAGAGTCACAAACCATAGGATATATGTATGTAACGGACATTTTATGGCAGCTGCAGTGACTTATCTCAAAGGATGGAAAATGTGACATGCTGGGACTTGTAGAACTAGACGTTCCAGCATGTCCCATCAGCCATCCTGTAAGATGTATGTGTGTGTCAGTATCATTGCTCTGTTCTCCCCCCCCATCCCTCTCTTACTTGTACACTTTCTGTCTCCTCTCCTGGGATGTTCGGGACCTGTGGTGATATCACAGTCACATGACCTCGCTGCACAGGTTCTTCACCCCTCTGCTAAGAAAATATGTCCCAGGGTTGTTTCTCGGGGTGGGCGGGTCTTGGGAACACCCGCCCCCCCCCCCTTTCTCTCTGCCCGCTCTTAGGGACGGCCCTGTTTATGGGGAGCTGCAGCAATGACTTTTGCTATGTCTAATTTTCAGGGGACGCCTTACATTAGGAAGTTTGAAAAAAATCGCACTATGTCTTATTTTCGGGGAAACACGGTAGGAAAAAAAGTCACCACCAGTGATGTCTGCTGTGGCTCACTCCCTTCTCCCCATTAAGGGCACACATACGTTTGAATAAGCTGAGCGTGTGTGGTGGAGAACTCAGAAGGAACAGTTGTCGGCCAAACAAACATTTGGTCGCCAGCAATTTACTTAAAATGTAAATAAGTGATTTAGATGCACCACATACATTGGACCAATAAAGCACAGAGCAATAGTTTTCAGTAATACTTACCAGTATATGGATCCAGTCGGAACTGATCATCTCCAAGCCCAAACAGTCCATATGTGATCATGGCATTATTACCTATGTCAACGTCTTTGGCTGCTATCTTGAGGATGAATACACCAGGAGGGGCATCTTCAGCTACCCTTGCTGTGTAAAGCATCTGATAAGAAGAGAATTATCTTAGTCTTTTTTTAAATTCTCCATGGAAGGCATTCAACCATTTCAGGAATGCAAACTCCTGAACGGAGCTGAATAAGAGCGACTGTTCTGTAATGCTGGTGTTATTTCTAGCCAAGTGGGGACTAGGTGTCTCCTCTTCACTGATGGAAGAGGAATGATTCAGACAGTTCCTCTGTGCACTTAAACTAGACACATATCAAGATGATGCTGCCTATTATCACAGAGATCAGAGCAACTCACATTGATGAAACCTTTCAAGTGCAATTTTTGGAAGCAGCCACAACAAAAAGAAAATTTCAGGCACCAGAAAACAGGTTCTTCTTATCTCACAATGTCAGAGGGAATCATTATGAAAAATGTAGCACGGCAGAATCGTGGTCGATTGCTGTCATTTTCATCTAACCTTTTTACCCAAACATATGGTTAGGGGTAGTGTGCTGTTCCTGTAGTTTGTGATAATGTACAAAGTGTCAAATTGTGCAAAAGGCCTTGTTTTTAGCCAAAACTGGTGATCGATCCATAAAATTAAAACTATATAAAACTCAGTCATGTCTCTCCTGCATTAGTGTCAAAAATGTAAGAAATGCATAAAAACTATCAAGTTTTGAGATCAGAAATAAATCTGCAAAAATCAAATTCAAGGGAGGCTACTCAGCAACAATGTTCTGGGGGCTAATTTATCGAAATGTACTAATACTAGGTTATTTTGTGTAAGGGAATCTATCGCTATTTTTTTTTCTTTTACTTATTAAAACAAGATACTGCTACATATTCTTTTTTCTTAGCCATTTTAAATTTCTTACTGTAGATTTTTTAATTCTGTATAGGATTATGGGGGCGGCCATCTTGCCTGAGCTGCTTTCAGCAGTATTTAGAGAGATGCTTTACCGCAGCTACATGAGCATAGGAGCCTGTGAACGGAAGCAGACCCATTGACTTCAATAAGAGAGTTTTTTGGCATGATCTGGGACTTAATGCAGGGAGGGGAAGCTGTGACTATCTCCTATTGTTAATGGTGTATATTGTGTTATGTCACCTTTTAGTGTAATCCTGCTTGTGCTGATTATGAAGAGATGGCTGAAAAGTTTTCTCTACAGAACAATTAAGGGCCGTTCACATGGCCGAGTGCAAATACCAGTCTAACGGCACTGTTTTGCGGCCGTGCACACGGCTGCCAGGGGACAGCTTTTTTCCGCTGTCTGTGGAGAAAAGCCCTACACCCCCGCATTGAGATGTTCATATGCCGCCTGAAAACCGGGTGGAAGAATGAACATGTTTAAAAAAACGCCTGGCAGAAAACCCGTGCACTGGGGACCGCAGCACGGGTTTTCCATAGAGGTCCATTTAAAAGTTTGTCAGGCGGTTTACAGACGGTTTTCAAAACCGAAAACCGTCTGTAAAACCGGCTGAAAACTCATGCAGTGGGGACAAGGCCTTAGTGTCAGACCATTATCAGCTTTAGTGGCTAAAGTGAGAACTGCAGGATCCCACGCTATTTTAAAAAAAAAAATATATATATATATTGATAGTGATAGGAAAATTACAAAAAACATAACCAAAAATTCTTTAAAAAATCTGTTTAAAATAAAAACATGAGTTAAACAACAGGTTATTTTCTGATGACAAAAATTCCCTTGATTAACTCATATTTTTTACAAATTAAAACCCCTCACCTGCTGACAATCAGGACTGTTGTCATTGATGTCCAGTACAGTGATTTCTACATCAGTAGTTGCCTGGAATTTTCCATCCGAAGCAGTCACACTCAAAAAATGTCTCTCCTTCTTTCTCACCAAGGGTTTTTAGGAAATCGCCCCCCTGGTTTCCCCTCTTTATTGATGGAAGAGGCCAAAAGGGGGCTCCTTCCCGTATCAGAATATTATAATTTCTTTTTTAATTTAGGTTTTAACAAATTAACTTTAGAGTCCTTATTATGGAAATGTAGTGAGCTTACCTGTGATATAACATGTGACTTTCCTATTGCTTTCAGTCATATCATTGTCCCACGTCTTAATGGTGGTTATAACTTCTCCTGGTTGACTGTTTTCAGCCACAGAGCCCCGGTAGACTTGAGAGGTGAACTTCGGAGGGTTATCATTTTTAATTATTTGTGACCTCCACCAGTGCTTCTGACGAAAGACGTATTTTTTTGCCTTGATTATGCAACCCAAATAAAAAAAGATAGACCCCCTCGAAATCCACAGTCAAGCTCCTTTAGTGTTGTGATCCAACCATTGTCAGTATCAATGGTAAATAATGTGTGGATTTCATTATTATTGCCTTTAAACGTAAATATATTCCATTTTACCCCTGTCCTGGTGTTTGGCCGTTTCCGTATTCGGGGTTGCCCCGAAAAGGTTTTTTCCATTAACGAGGCTCTGTAAATATCTGCTTCAAAAACAGGTTGATTGTCATTAATGTCCTTCACTTGAATGCTCACTGAGACTAAGCTCACCAGATCCTTCCCCAAGTGAGGACAGTTGGCCTGAACATCTATATGGTACCATTTGGTTGTCTCATGGTCTACACCTTTCTTCATGATCACTGCTCCTGTGTGCTTATCTAAACTAAACACCCCATCTTGTTACTCTCTGGGGTTGTTCCTTCCACTAGACTGTAGATGATCGGTTCTGCTGCTGTTGCTTTCACTAAACCCACTTCCGAACCTGTGGGTAGATCTTCAGGGGCTGAAAAACTGTATAGTGGTTCTGTAAATTTTGGCAAAATGACCTCTGTTGGAACAATAGGAGAAACGGTCCAAATGAGCTCCGTTGGGTGGTGCCCAACCTTTCTAAAAATTTAAAAAATAATCTTTGTTTTCCAATCCAAAAAGACTTCTCTTTGCTATGATAGTACCATTGTGAGGATTAATCTGAACCAGATCTTCATCATATTTATCTATGGAATATGTAACATCAGCATTTTGCCCTTCATCAGCATCAAAAGCAACTACCTGAATGATAGGAGTTCCCTTACTTAGGTTAGATCGGACAGATAGTAGTACTCTTTTCTAGAAACACCGGAGTTTTGTCATTTATCAGCAAAATTTTTTTTGACATGCAGAAAGGAAACTCTTTCCTCCACCCCGGGCCCCGTTTTTTAATTGTTATGAATCTTTCCGTTGCGTTCTCCCGAGACAATTTTCTCAAAGTTGCTATATGGCCATTATGATCGATTGAAAACATTTACAAAGCCAGTTTATTTATTATTGTATAATTCACGACCCCATAAGGTCCATCATCTGGATCATTTGCATGCACTTCAACCACTGTTGTCCCTATTTCTGCATTTTCGGCAAGTTCTACCTCATACACATCCTGTTGGAAGGATGGTGCGTGCTTATTTGCATGGCTGATATTGATATATACTGGTACAATATCCCTGTACACACCATCTGAGGCCGAGACTTGTAAATGGTAAGAGACATTTAAACTGTTTCTACACAGATTTGAAAGGGATATAACTCCAGATGCCTTGTTTATGGTGAAATGTCGATGATGGTTGCCAGAAAGAATCAGGTACTCCAGCTTTCCAGAATCAATGTTATCCATGTCAAGAGCTTGGACTTTCATTACAATATGTCCACAGTTGGCCATTTCACTTACATTGGCCTCGTACTGATCTTGTCTAAATTTTGGGGGGTTGTCGTTCACATCAGTAACATTTATGATAACCAGAGCATCTGAATAAAGAGGAGGCACACCATTATCTGTAGCCCTTACTTTTAGCTGAAATTGACGAGTGGCTTCATAATCTAGTTCTTGGGCAGTAGAGATTTCCCCAGTTTTATGGTTTATATGGAAGTATTCATGAGTTCCTTCGGTGTCATTTCCTATAATGTGATATGAGACCTCTTGGTTTTTCCCTGAGTCTTGATCTGAAGCTAGAAGTTGAATCACAGCTTTGTAAGGGGGTAGTTTTTCCATGACATGGCCAGTGTAGACCGACTGTGAGAAGATGGGTGGGTGGTCATTAATATCCTCCACATTTATTAAGACCTTTGCTTCTGAAAAGTAACCCAAGGCTGAGTCAGTAGCTCTTACAGTTATAAGATGACTTGGTTTGGTCTCATAGTCCAATTGCCCTGAAACACTTAGTGACCCTGTCTTAAAATCTATGCTGAATAGACTAAGGGCCTCATTCTCAACAATAGTGTAAATAATACGGAACCCCTCTGGGCTTCGAGCCTGGATGTGCAATATGGGAGTGTATGTAGGCACATTTTCTGGCACAGTCACCCTATAGTACAGACTTTGAAAAATTGGGTTAGATTTGTTTCTGACAATGATGACCACGTCTTCTTCAGCTTGCAATGCAATTTTACCATGATCTATGACGATGACCTTCAGAACATACTGATTTAATGCTTCATAGTCAAAGGGTTGTTTGAGAATGATATCTCCAAGTGATGGATCAATCCGAAAATATTTGTAATCTTCTTTCAACTGGTATGTCAGATCACTATTTCTCCCAAAGTCCTTATCTATGGCAGATACCTGGAAGATAACATCTCCAGGCTCAAGGTCATCCTCCACCGCTACGTAATATGGTGTATTAATGAATACTGGGGCATTGTCATTAATATCTTCTACATACACCTCAACTTTACTTCGAGCCACTCGAGGCGGAGTTCTACCATCTTTTACTTCTACTACCACATTATATTTGTCTTGATACTCTCTGTCAAATCCCAAACCTTTAGTCTGGAGAAGTCCCGAAGACGCACCTATCTGGAAATGATCAGTGAAAGTAAGAATGGAGAAATAAACTGGCTCATTTGGTTGATTTCCCATCACATCTACCACCAGTAAATCAAAGAGACGAGCATCATTTTCAGTAACATTAACTGTATACATTGGCTGATCGAATTTTAGATTGCTTGTTGGCATCCCAGTCGTGTTGATCTTTACTATTGCAATATCTTGGAATAACCCATCCCAAGTTTTTACTGAGAGTTCACGGTAAGAACTCAAGAATGTAGAATCATTTACAACAAGAAGACCAGTGTGGGGATCAATTGAAAATGCCCCATCTGCATTGCCTTCTGAGATGCTGTACTCCACCTTAGAATCTTTATCTTCAGCTGACAAGTTGAGGAGTTGCATATGGTTATAAACTGGTAAGTATACTTTCAGTTCATAGACGTGTTGTAAGAACTCAGGTGGGGAGTCATTGATATCAATAACTTGGATGGTAATTTTGGCTGGCTGAGAGGCATACAAACTTGGGTTTCCTGAGTCACACACATGCACATTAAAAGAAAACTGGGCAGTCTGCTCATAATCGAGTTTTGACACTGTAAATATCGTTCCCATACTTGGACTGATCTTAAAGTATTTCTGTACTTCAGGGTCTAGGATTTGGTAGCTTAACAAAGCATTTGACTCTGTATCATTATCAGTAGCTTGAACGATCAGAGGAGTGAGGTCCAAATGGTTCACCATACTACCAACTGGAGCGTCTTCATTGACTTGACCAAAGTAAGAGGTTTGTGAAAAGACCGGGCTGTTATCATTCTCATCAATGACATAGATAAATACTGCTGTGTCACTGGAAAATCCAAGGGAGCTATAACTACGTATCTTCAGGTGGTAAGATGAGGTTGTTTCAAAATCCAATTTTTTTCGAGTGGTGATAATTCCTGAATAGCCATTGATGTCGAAGACTCCCTCCTTGTTCCCTTCTTTAATGTCATAATTGATGGAGGAGCAACTGGTTGCAGACACCATGGTGACATACGATCCAATAGGCACTGATTCACTTATCTCTACCACATGTTCCGTAGAAAGAAATTTGGGTGGCGACACATCGGATGATTTGACTTGCAGGTTAACTGTGGCTACATCCTGAAGTTGTGGTGTGCCTTGATCTACCGCAAGAATTGCCAAGGAGAATTTGCTTTTTGTGGTTTGCTGCAGTGCTTTTGCAAGGGTGATCAGACCTGAAAAGGCATCGATATTAAAATATCCTTCATTGTTACCTGCCAAGCAAAAAGAAAGAATGTCATGAATATTTAGGCTTAGATTAGAAGAAAAGGTTCTGTGTTTTTGATTTTCCATACACAGCACCACGATTAAGGCTCAGCCACCTATCTAGACTGGCAACAGTGCCTGTGTGAACCACGGAGTGCCAGGGCTTCTTTATTCTGCTGATCCTGGGTGTTAAAGCCGTCACCTATCAAACATTCAAGCCACAGTCATGCTTATTTGACTTATCTTGCTTTAAAGCTGATAGGGTTCAGCACTGTTGTTAAATCTCCATTTTTAGATCCTTTTAGATTACTTGTTCTTCTGTCTATGTATCACATAGTGCAAGCGAACAGGATTCGGCCGCTTAAAAGGCAGATATGTCAAGTCAGCAGTCTGCACATCTATTTACCATACTGCCCTCAGCACATTCTTGTGATAATAAAATTGTGTCTCAATAGAGGAAGGTTCTTGCTCATCCAGTTTGACTAACTTTATTATAAAAAACCATTCATGAAAAGGTGGAAGTTTGCATTGTATAATACAGAATAGTGACAATTCTACTGCAGAAGTACAGAGACCCATGTTGCAGTTTATGAACTATACCAGCATTGTACTGCCCGTGGGCCACATTCGGCCCTCTAACTCGCACTAACCAGCCCGCGTGAGATTCCCCGAGATTACAAGCAACTCAGTAATCCACGGCGCCGCCGCCGCCATCTGCCGACTGTTAAGGCCCTAAGTCGATACTGGTCGCTAAGCTATTGGCTTAGGACCTTGGCAATCTGCGATGGAGACGGCGCCGGGGACTAACTGTATTTGAGGCCTTAACAACCGGCTTAACAACCAACTGTAGTCCCTGGAGTCGATTTTCTTTTCTTCTCAATCGATTTGGGGCCTTAAAAACCGGCTTAACGACTGTTAGCGATTCCAGAGGCCCACATAAAAGTTGTGCCTCTCAGAGCAGAAAAAAAAAAAAAAAAAAATTTTCGGCTACCGGGGGGTACCAGCACAAGCGACGTGGGGGTCAGCACACTGCCCCGCGGCCGATGAGCACGCTGCCTGTGCGGAAGAAACTGGGGAAAGGGGCTTTTAGCAGGGGGGAAAAGTGAGTACTGTTATTTTTTTTTATTTTTAATTTTCCCCCTCAGTGTGTAGGAATAAACCTACCTATAACCTATGGGGGACCTATAACCCCCTATTACCTACCCAAAAACCAGGGGGACCCATGACCTGGATATATCCTGCTGGGGGGCCTAAGCCCCCTTAAAAACTGGGGGGACAATAAACCCGCCTATTACTACTGGGGAACCCATAAACCTGCCTAATACTGCGGGGACCATAACCCACCTTTTTACTGCTGGGGACCTAAACCTACCTTATACCGTGAGGGGCCTGTAACCACTATATACCCCTGGGGACCTATTACCTACCCCCAAACTACTGGGGGACCCATAATAAACCTTGTACCTATTGGGGGAAAAAAATACCTGCCTAAATTTTCCCCCCTTTTGGGCACCTATAAAAATACCCTATAAACCACTGGGGGACATATAACCTATATACCCCCTACTGGGGACATTAACTTATGGGGCATTTTTTTTACACGTGGGGCATAAACTTATGGGGGACCCTATTCCCCATAATGGGGGACATATATCTTATCTGTTGTAAGTGTAAATTTTAACGATAAGCCGGTTGTTAAGACCTCAAGTCGATTGATAAGAACTTAGCAATAAACTCCGTGGACTACAGTCGGTCGTTAAGGCGGTTGTTAAAGGGGTTGTCTCATCTCAAAGTTTCATAACATGCTCTGTCACTTCCTGGTCAAGCTGACTGTAATTAGCATATGAGCTCTGTGTATTCACTCTGTGTATTCAGACCTCTGCTAATTAGTTTAGATTAGCTCAGAAGCTAGCAGGAGATTTATCTAAAGCAAACAGTACTAATTACTGTTTTTTGTCTGAAAGAGCAGACAACACAGGCTCTCACTCTGGCTGCGAAACCTGTGTGATGTAATCAGTCCCTGCTATCAGATAGAACAAACAGCAGGAGGAGAGCAAATAAACAGGTCGGTCACTTGGGGAACCACATTGAGCCAGGAAGGTGATAAAATCATTTGTAGCTCCTTAACAAGAAAAGATGAACAAAGCAATATATTTGGAAAACGTCTTCATTTAGTCTTCCCTAAATTTTTAAAGCTTTTCTTTGTAGCGAGACACCCCCTTCAAGACCTCACGTCAATTGATACGAGCTTAGCACTCGACTCTGGGGTCTATAGTTATAGGGTAGAACTGAGTTACATATATTAGTTTGGGCCTCTAAAACTACTCCAATTTCCCATGTGACCCCATGGGAAAATTAATTGCCCACCCCTGAACTATATAGTAGATCTCCACCAGATGCAGGATCTAGAAAATAAGTTTACAACAACTTTATCCCCGCAATCAGCTGTAATCTGCTGGAAAAACCCAGCTACAAATTTTTAATACCTCTATAGCGCCACCAAAGGTCAAATTAAGCATTACATTGTGCAAATCATAGGATCCTTAGTGTAAACTGAGAGAAGCTCTTAACGAGCTCTACTGATTGATGAAAATTCTAAACAGGATCCTCCACTCAGAATGTCCAAAGGTATTTAAAAGAGATTTTTTTTTCTAAACCAGATAAACCCTTTATATACAATACAAATTTACAAAAAACCCACCTGACTGTATGGAGTATTGGATCTTTGCATTAAGTCCTTGGTCCTTATCTGTGGCCTGTACTTGGAGCACCTCAGTTTCTGCAGTCGATGAGTCAGAAACAATTCCTTCATAGACAGCTCTAATGAAGTGAGGTGAATGGTCATTAATGTCTTCTACTCGAATTGTGACCCGTACAAAATTTCGTTTTGTTTGTGCTTCCTGATCTCGCACCTAGAAGAGAATTAACAAATTAGTCCTACAGATCCATTGGTCCATGCTGAGTACATTTATTATGCTTAGGCTGTAACAATTATCCTTCATACTCTATAGTCAAATTTGGAATGAGTCCTATTCCACATTGAAAACCATGAATGACTTATATTCTTTCCTCTTTAAATCGGTCTTTCATTGTTTTGCTTCTAATTATCCACGGTCTCTCATGGTTTTCCTACACTCTAACTTGTCGACAGTGATCACAACTATCCAGCACCTCCATAAAGCTCCTTTAATAGCTGTAGTGGGCCTCCTTAGATACTGGACCCCAC
The DNA here is from genome assembly GCA_025379985.1 of Phyllomedusa bahiana. Classification (NCBI taxonomy): domain Eukaryota; kingdom Metazoa; phylum Chordata; class Amphibia; order Anura; family Hylidae; genus Phyllomedusa; species Phyllomedusa bahiana. The sequence goes on from JAODAL010003244.1 coordinate 21,026, forward strand.
AACTTTCCATCACCTCTGAAGCTCCTTTAATAGCTGTAGTGGGTCTCCTCAGATACTGGACTCCATAAAAGCTTGTACCCTGCTAATTATGCCCATGGTCTACTTTCTGGTTACACTTGCGCACAACTCTCCATTCTGTTCTATGAGAGATATGAATACGGCTGAACACACCATTCACCTGTACTTGGAAGTCACATAGAACAGAATGGAGCGTCGTGTGCAAGTGTGACTGGCTCCCTATTCTGAGCCAAGACATCAGTGGCGGTTCCTGAAGTCTGGATTATCTGCTTCCCTTATCATCGGGATACAATGTAAGAGGGAAATCTTTCCCTATGTCTTATGGGCTTTATCTACTCCTCTGATGAACCTTTATATACGTGAGGGGGGACATGCATAGGGAATTTTTTTAAAGCCTTATTTTTTTGTATGCTATTTTTTAGCTACTTTGTTATTCCAGATTGTGTTATATATAGGCATTAATAGGGCAAAACATTTTATACAGGGCCGACCTTATCAGGACGATTACCCAGTCTTTTTTGAGGGACGTGATAGGGATGATAATAGGGCTAGTACGAGATCCTGATGTCCCTCTAATTTCCTTTCTCAGTCCTGACAAGAAAGCATCCTGAATTGGGAATTTGAGACTGGAAGGTGACGACTAACTGTAAGTAGCCAAAAATTGGCCTTGAAAGATATTCACATATTACACCATTTCCTGTATATCCCTTTACACTTTGGATAAACAGCATACTGATGGTTGTATTGGAATAAATAGTACATGTGATGTTTTAATATTTGTATTATTAAAAGTTATGTTTTATTCAGATCTATTTACCCTCAGTCTGTGATATTGTTTTTTGATTGATCTGCTAATATCATTTAAAGTTTTCTGTGATAGCCAAGACCTTTAAGGCACATTCACGGGATAGATGTGGGTTCCAGAGGTGATATTCAAACAGTATGCCATCAAACTGCACGGTGGGAACACCCCTTTAAGTGCTATTGCCAAATAAATGTTCTGTGTTGATTAAAGGATTTTAGTGGCTATATGCTGATATTAAGTGCAAAATTATGTCGTTGCACGTATTTTTATCCATGTTTAATACTATATATGCCACATTTCCTAATGGAAAACACACAATCAACAATAATGGATCCAAAGATCCAGAAGACAATTCCATATGGAGCTGACTTTGGAGCCAATAATTAGCCACTAAGATCTACTTCTTGTCCGCTGACTCACAAATAACCTTCATAATGATATGTGCTGATAACATTAAACTTTACAATGATATTAGAAGTCAATGTGCATATGTTCTGTATTGATAGGCCTGTAGAATTATCTCATCATCTCATCTAACACATACTGTTATTCAGTGAAGCTGGTGTGAAACTGTAGTACATACCATAACAGTTAGAATATGAACTGGCATTGACTCATAGTCCATTGTCTCCGAGGTGTACAGGAAACCGGTTCTGGAATCCATCCTGAACATTTTGGAGCTCCTCGGGTCTGCACTGCCTTGTATAGTATAAACCAGGCTGCTCCTACTATCTTTATCTGTTGCGTTGACTCTCAACACCTCTGTTCCCAATGGCACATCCTCTGGGACATGAACTGTGTAGTGATCCTGCACAAACTCTGGACGGTGGTGATTAACCGATAGAACATTGATGTGAACCTATTAAAGAGGTATAGAGAATAAACCATATTATGCATCTTCTTCCAGTAAAATCATCAAAAATTCACCTCTGTACATGGAGATCAATGGCTATTCCAAATATTTATGCGTCTGTAAGCTTGTGTTGATTCAATAGCAATAACTTAAATTATAATGATACAAAAAGTAATAATTATATTAATTACAAGGATGACGACGGACTGCACCCATAATTCAATCATATTGAAGAAGTTGGCACATAACCTTATAGGGCTTGGCCAGGACCTTGCACCAGCGAAGGGAAAGTATAGTAAGAGCAGAAAAAGTTTGGAAGGAATAATAGCAGATAGAAGAGAACAATGCAGAAATGTGAATGAAGACTCTTAACTGTGAGTCCATCACATCTTCAACCAGAACTGTTACTAAAGCTGTAGATCCTAAAAAGCTCCAGGTAAAGTCCTGCAAATGAATAGTATTTATGGTTATTACTTTGATGCAAGAACATAAGAATCTGGCCTCACATATTATAAAATGGCTACTAGTTTAGGAATTAGAAGAGTGCATCAGTCACCATAGTCACTAAAATAGTCTTGGAATATCATCTTCAGATATGATCAAACGGGTGGTTGGTCATAGACAACAGGCTTTGGTCATCTATGGCTACTATCAACTTGATAACTACATGACCCAATTGAAGAAAGCAACAGATGTCATCTAGATGTTGAGGTGTTTAGTAGTTCGAAATCGAGAGATTGTGTCCAACTCTACATGTTGAAATGAGACAATGAATTATTACCTGAGTACTGATTGAACGGGAACCATCTGTGACCTGTACAGTGAGGTTATAGAAGGATTTCCTGCTTGACTGCAAGGGTCGAGCAATGACCAAACCACTTGTGCTCTTGTCGATGTCAAAGTCTAGGTCATTGTTGCCACCTTAGACAGAAATTGGAAATAAAAATGAGCGCCTTCATAAGTGTCCAGCAAGATGGATTTCACACTAATACACTGACTTCAAGGAAACTGTTGTAGTTATATGTATGTACTTCTAATAACTGACTAAAAGAAAGATATATGGGTTTTTTGTTGCCAGTCAGTTCTTGTTATACCTTAGGAAGCCGAGGCTTATACCAAGTTGTCATATTACGTATGCCAGTGAGCTGATCCTTAAAGTTGTATACTTGTAAAAACGCATTAGACATTTGGAAAGTAAAAAAAAAAGTAAATACCTCAAAATGTCCAAATTAATTAGATACCATAGCCTAATGATTTGTACATTGGTGTTGGCTGCTGTACTAACCAAGGCTTTAAAGGGGTTGTCTCACTACATTGATTCATGTTACCACAGTCCTGTTTTCTTTGTTCCACTTTGAATTCAGGGGCGTGTTTACTGGCTTCTACTAGGCTGCAGTAGAAGCAAGGTCAGTAGCTATAGCGACCAGCACTGGCAGCCTATCAGGAGAGATCACACAGGTCTGTAGCTATAGCGACCACAGTAGCTGATGCAGCCCATACAAGAGGGGAAATCTCAGAATAGGTAGGACACTGTTAACGTACATATATTGCAAAGTGACTTGTTTTTGCAAGATCTTTAACATAAAAATTGTAGTGAGACAACCCTTTTAACTAAGGTTGCATAGTTCTTATCCTTGGAAGATTGTCTCTAATATGGCACCCATAAAGATGTTGTATAAACCCATATGATATCTCTTTCTGATTCCAACTTCATGTAATACATATTGTGGCCGACCGACCTCAGACGGTCGTAGGATTCTGCCACTAGGTGGTGAACAGCAGGAGATCTGCTGCCGACGTGCCACCGAAATCCTGGATTCGGTGGGGGAAGGCAACCATTTGGCGTCAGTAACCATAGGTTACTGACATGTGTAACTAGTATGGCTGCTATGCGGCTTGTGATGGGTTGCCTTTCCCGGGACGGTCACAGCGTTGGGTGGGAGGCCGTCCCCACGTTCCAGGCCAGGTTCGGTTCCAAGATTTACCAGGTATATAAAAAGCCTGTCTCTGCAGGTGATCAGGGGGCATGGTTGCTGCATGGCAGTGTGGAGCAGCAGTGGAGCTGAAGAGAGGCTCTGCCCCCCATAGGCTTAGGAGAAGCCAGAACCCAGTAGGAAGCTGGGTAAGAGTATGTGTTTGTGGTGCTTCGGCGATAGGCCTTGACCATGCGTTAGAGCATAGTTGCCAACTTTCGAAAATGAAAAAGCAGGAGAATTTAGTGGGCGGCACGCGTAGCGCGCCGCGGCAAAAATTTGCATGGACACGCCCATCTTGTTGGTATGCCACGCCCCTTCAAAAAAGCCACACCCACTCCACCTAACTGCATAACGGCTTTGGAAGAAAGCCAGGTAGATGCCCTTATAGCCAGGTAGTAGCCCCCCATAACCAGGTAGTGCCCCTTACAGGCCGGTAGATGCCCCCTTGTAGCCAAGTAGATGCCCCCTCTGTAGCCAGGTAGAGCCAAATGTGTAGCCAGGTAGCTGCCCCCTTTGTTAGCCAGGTCGGTGCCCCCCCATTGTTAGCCAGGTAGGTGCCCCCATTGTCAGCCAGGTAGGTGCCCCCATCTGTTTGCCAGGTAGTGCCCCATCTGTTTGCCAGGTAGTGCCCCCATTGTTTGCCAGGTAGAGGTCCCCCTCTGTTGCCAGGTAGATGTCCCCTCTGTTGCCAGGTAGATGTCCCCTCTGTTGCCAGGTAGTGCCCCCTATGTTGCCAGGTAGATGTCCCCTCTGTTGCCAGGTAGATGTCCCCATTGTTGCCAGGTAGATGTCCCCTCTGTTGCCAGGTAGATGTCCCCTCTGTTGCCAGGTAGTGCCCCCTCTGTTGCCAGGTAGTGCCCCCTCTGTTAGCCAGGTAGTGCCCCTCTGTAGCCAGGTAGTGCCCCCTTTGTTGCCCTGTAGTGCCCCCTCTGTTGCCAGGTAGTTGCCCTCTCTGTTAGCCAGGTAGAGCCCCCCTAAAGCTAATAACAATAAAATAATAAAATCCACTTACCTTACCAGGCTCCTGCAGCGTGGCCGCTCCCGACCGATCTCCTCAGCGGCGCAGGGGGAAGGGCGAGCCGCCGCGCGTCACTCCCCAGCAGCCGCGCGTCACGTCCCCCACGCCGTTTGACCTCTATATACGGCGCACACACCGGCGCCGTACATACAGGGAGAGGAGGGAGGAGGGAGCGATCCCTCCTGCCTCCTCCCCGCACAGTGAGACCGCGGGCGGGTGAGCGGCCGCTGCGGCCGCTGCACCCGCCTGTAGGAGCGGTCCGGCGGCGCAAGAGTAGCGCACCAGCGCTACTCTTGCGCCGCGGTAATTTAAAGGACCTCCGCCGCCTGCAGGCGGCGGGAGGAATGCCAATACCCCCGGGAGGGCGGGAGGGGACCCCAAATAGCGGGACCCCCCCGCCAAAAACGGGAGAGTTGGCATGTATGCGTTAGAGAGGGACATGTTATGTTCAGTTAGTGGCTAGACGGCCTAGATGTTTATTTGTGTTTTGTGCGGTAACCTAAACCTGGCTTGTAGAGGAAATAATGCTGGCCTGAAGCCTGAAAGAGAAGCCTGGTGTCAGTGTGACATATATTGGTGTGCCAGACCGCTTACCAAAAGCGGCGATCCCAGAGCGAAGAATCCCCCAGGCTGAACCACGATGGTGGCCAAAATGTGAGTGGAGTCTTACATATGGTGGAGGACGCAGGCAAGGATTGGCACTAACTAACTGTGCACAAAGTGGTGCAGGAAAAATGCGGTTTGAATAGGACTGCTGCAGTCTACATAGGACTGCTGAAATTTAGCTTTGTGAAAGCAAAGGTGCTTTTGAAGCGACACACCCATATACAGACTGCTCCAGTGGGGTTGGTTATGTGCTGTGGGACTGCAGGTCATGGGCATGATCTGTGTGAGGACTTGGCTGGGCTAAACGGAGGCCCAAATATACTGACAAGCCAGAAGAGTCCTGAGAGCAGTGGACTTGCAGAGTCTGATGGACTTGGTTCCTTACATGCAATGGTTTATATTGAAAATGCTAACAATGAAGGAAATGTATCTGAGACTGTAATCCATAGCTATATCACGCAGCCTGAGCAGGGGGAGGTTAGCTGGTTGCAAAGTTAGCACCAGTTACTGCGCCCCTGTGTGAACAAGCAGATAGAAGTGGTTTGCAGTTACTGCAATAAGGGAGAGCAGCCCAAGTAGCACAGGTGATGTGTGTCCTGTGATGGATAGCCAGCAGTTAGGTTCTGATCCTGTTGGTCCCAGAGAGATGTTTGCATATTCTAATTGAAACTCTGCAAGTGTGTTGCCTGAAAGGGAGGAGGCAACCCATGAATGTGAGTGCTCTGCTTCTGTGTATGAGGAGACTAGGTGTGTGAATGTGCTGGTTACTGACCAGGAGAAACCCAAAATCTGTGACGAGTCTCTATTTCAGTGTGGGAGTGGACCCGGCACTGTGTCCGTGCTACAGTGTAATGATGGTGATTACTCAGATGGGAGTGATGGAAAAACCTGTGCCAAGACAGATTTTGTGTGCAGTCCTGGTCAGCCCATTTCAGAGAAGTCTATCTGTGATGAAAATCCATATTGTGACCCTGCAGGGATTGAAGGGAAAGATTGTGCTGAGACTTGTAGTGCAGCTAAGGTCACTTGCTCCAATGGTTGCTGTATTTGTAGTAGCTTTTACTGCAGTGGTCAGAAAGACTGCAGTGACGGTAGTAAGGGAAAATGTGAGCCGCTATACCCAGAGGAGGGGGATGTAGGCTCAAGCGCTAGTGAGGGGCAGGTCAGTATGTTTGACCCCTCAGATGGTAAGGAAATCCCCAGTGAGGAAACTGAGGTAAATGGCAAGGGTTTCCTAAGTGTAGTAGTTGTCAGCGGTGCCCCAGAGGTAACTAGCAGGTATACTGAGATTTCTTCCTTTGAGAGAGTTACAGGGGATGTGGAGGAAATGTCTCCATATGTTACTGCAGTAATGTCTGAACAGCGTTCTAAGAGATGTGCTCTGTCTGCCCGGTCTGAGCAGGTAAAACCTGACATAGGTGATGAGGTGGGTGATATTACTGAGCATGTTCACTGTAAACTTTCTGAGAGGGTGAACACCTCTCAGATGTTTGTTGCTAGCAGCGATACCCAAGTAATAGAGAAGTCCGTAGACAGTGTACAGGGTTCTGGTGTTGACTCTGGTGGGTTGGGCGCATTTGATAGTGGGCCAGACACAGGAATAGTCCTGACGGATGCTAAGAGGTCTACCAGGGTGATGGGTACAGGAGATGTTGAGGAAGTATCTCACCAGGGTGATGTGTTAAGTGAGTTGCTAGACAGAGCAGAGGAGAAGGTGTACTTAAACCCTAGTGAGATGCAGGTGAGGATGAAGGAGTCCTCAGACATTATTGAAGTACCTGGCAATATACATGACCGAGCTTCCCTAGAGGTTGTCAGTGGAGACCTTTGCAATGCTAGCTTGCATACAGAATGTGGTGACATCTTTATTACAGGGCATGTATGGTTTGGGTCACCTTTAGTAAGTGTAACTGACATCACAGGTCAGGAGTTGGTAAATGAGGATCAGAGTCATTGTGATGGGGAGAAGTCTGGCTCTTATGGTGGTATTTTAGACCCAGAGCTACAAGTCGGTGACAAAAACGGTATGGAAAGGTCCCCAAGGGAAAATGTGGTGTCGCCCCTGACAGATGAAGATTCACAGGAATGGTGTGAGATGGCTCCACTGTGTAAGTGTTTTGACCCCGGAGGAAAGGTTGTGCAAGGTGAGAAAGACCTGCGGTCTTTATCAAACGGGGGGGATATGTGGCCGACCGACCTCAGACGGTCGTAGGATTCTGCCACTAGGTGGCGAACAGCTGCCGACGTGCCACCGAAATCCTGGATTCGGTGGGGGAAGGCAACCATTTGGCGTCAGTAACCATAGGTTACTGACATGTGTAACTAGTATGGCTGCTATGCGGCTTTTGATGGGTTGCCTTTCCCGGGACGGTCACAGCGTTGGGTGGGAGGCCGTCCCCACGTTCCAGGCCAGGTTCGGTTCCAGGATTTACCAGGCCTATAAAAAGCCTGTCTCTGCAGGTGATCAGGGGGCGTGGTTGCTGCATGGCAGTGTGGAGCAGCAGTGGAGCTGAAGAGAGGCTCTGCCCCCCATAGGCTTAGGAGAAGCCAGAACCCAGTAGGAAGCTGGGTAAGAGTATGTGTTTGTGGTGCTTCGGCGATAGGCCTTGACCATGCGTTAGAGAGGGACATGTTATGTTCAGTTAGTGGCTAGACGGCCTAGATGTTTATTTGTGTTTTGTGCGGTAACCTAAACCTGGCTTGTAGAGGAAATAAAGCTGGCCTGAAGCCTGAAAGAGAAGCCTGGTGTCAGTGTGACATATATTGGTGTGCCAGACCGCTTACCAAAAGCGGCGATCCCGGAGCGAAGAAACCCCCAGGCTGAACCACGATGGTGGCCAAAATGTGAGTGGAGTCTTACAATATGAAGTTGGAGGCAGAAAGAGATATAATATGGCTTTATACATCCTTATGGGTGCCATTTTAGAGAAAGGTAAAACAATCCTCCAAGGATAAGAACTGCAAAGCCTTGTTCATACAATACGTATGAACATATGAAAATAAATCATGGCTATATCCTAAAAACACCATTGACCACTTAAGGTGTAATTACTGCAAAGGTAACAGCCTAAAATGGACCAAAAACACCTCTACTGCATAAGAAGACGCCAATATTATTACTGGGATTATGGAGCAACACGTTACATACTCTTTGGAGCATCATACAGGGACACATGCACTGCCTATGGCTTACAATATGAAACTATTGGAACTACATGTCATCAAAAGAATGCAAAAGAATTTACCTCAGTGCTTTGCATTTTAGGTCATATAAGTTATATCATATTTTAAATATGAGTTATTGAAACACAATCTATGAAAGCCACCCAAAAAGACATTGTCAATGGTTTTATAGTAAGTGGTTAAAAAGGACAAAACTTACCTATGATATCAAACCAGCACTGACTGTACATCGGCTCTGTACTGATGAGGCCCAACATGTGGTTCACAGGATCAGTTTCCATGACTTCGAAGGCAAATTGTGGCTCATCAAATGCTAGCGATTCGTCTGAAGGACCTGGGTTTTTGATCCATTGGACATGTAATCTCACTGTAGAAAATCGAGAGGGATTCCCACCATCTGTAGCTTTTACCTGGACAAGTTGACAGAAATATAAAATTTTGGTGTTATATACTATTGTCAAGCTTAAAGGCCAGAAGGGGTCATTTATATAGAGGAGGAATCCAGCACTCAGCATTAGAAGTAAAAAAAAAAATGATATCTTTACTGTTCCATTTAAGAACATAATACATATGGATAGAGAGAGGAGAAAAGACTAATATACTGTATATATACAATAAATTGCTTTTATAGTTTAGTCCTTAGGGAATCTGGTATCCATATTAAACTATAACGGTGATTTATTGTATATAAATATTAGTCTTTTCTCCACTCTCTATCCACATATATTATGTTCTATGTCGAATACTTTTACTTGTATATATCACTTTATCATGATAATAGAATCTGCTGTTTAATGATTAGCTGATCAGGTTAGAGTAAAATATCACCTGTGGACATATCTAGGAGATTTAAATGGAGTTCTGGTACTTACATACTATGTTATGATTAAAGGGGTTTTATCGTTTCATCATTTGGCAGCCGTTTATACTGGCTGCTAAGGAGAGCTTATGAAATTGAGGCGCGTGTTTCTCATCCCAGCAGGGAGTATCTTCTCTCTCTGCAGACACGCCCCAAAGTGTGCATGTGAGAATTCATTCTGTGTGATTAGGGGGGAGGGGAGAGATTCTCTTTGTATCTCTCTCTCTCTCAAGTCAGCTTTGCTAATGACATCCAATTGCAAAGTTGATTGTTTTCACTGTCCCCTTATTCTCAAGACCATTTAATGTAATGAGAAAACCCCTTTAAGGGTCTACTTGCAGACCTGAAACGCGTCACATTTATGTGTTTGTTTCTGTAAAGCTTTGTTTCCTATACTTCTTATAAATGGGACAATAAAGATGACCAAACTTTTTTACTTCTACTGCCGAGTGCTGGATTCCTATATTCGTCTGTACCAACGCCTGTGGTCAGGTGATTCAATCCGCGCATCGGAGAAATTTGACTGACAATTAACTTAAAGGGGTTGTCTCACTACAAATATTGTTTTTTATAATAAAGATTTTGCAAAAACAAGTCACTTTGCAATATGTGTCCATTAACAGTGTCCTACCTATTCCTAGATATCCCCTCTTGTATGGGCTGCATCAGCTCCTCAGGTCACTATAGCTACAGACCTGCTTAATCTCTCCTGATAGGCTGCCCGCACTGGTCGCTATAGCTACAGACCTGGCTTCTACTGCAGCCCAGCAGAAGCCAGTAAACACACCCTGAATTCAAAATGAAACCAAGAAAACAGGACTGAGGTGAGATGAATCAATGTAGTGAGATAACCCCTTTAAAAGAGTCGGTGAGTGAACCATTTTGTGTTTTGCTATTTTCCTGTCATTTCTATAAAACTGGGAAACACAATTATTTCCTTCAGCTACGTGTATTAGTGCTTTTCATCTCCATGGTGGAAATAAAGTCTTTGTACACAGTTACAAAGATATGGATGATTTTTTTCTTAAAGAAAAATGTCTGTTATTTCCAGTCAGTTCAATTAAAGTGTTGTTCACACGAAGGAATTTCTACACTAAGGTTAGCTGTTACAGAATGACGAGGGTGACGATGAGGCTGTCCTCTCTTTTCATTTCTATGGGAGTTCCGAAAATATAACAGAGCATACTCACTTGGCTATGCTTAGAACTGCCATAAAATGAATGGGGAGGGTGGGAGAGGGGGTAACCGCAAGGACCACCCTCTTCATTCTGTAACAGGGTTGGCTCGTAGCTAGCCATGAGCAGACCTGTAAGGCAGATGTTCCTTCACATGAATGGAGCAATGCCACACACAATCACTCTATAAGTGAGACAAAATTCCTGTAACAAAATGGGAAATAACAGGCATTGGTCATTAAAACTCTCTTTCTCTAATGGTTTACAATCAAAAGAAGGGGTGTAAGTGAAAATGATCCTAAATATGATATTTGGTTCAAACTATAAAAAGTATTTAACAGAGCAAAACTTTATACTTCTCATAAATCCTTACTTACCGTCAGTATATTATAATCTCCAGCTGGAAACGGAGCAGCAGAGGAAATGATACCGGTATTGGAGTCTATAGTAAATTTTTCTTCATTTTGTTCCATTATGCTGTAGGTCACTTGGCCGTTGATTCCTTGGTCTCGGTCCATAGCTATAAGTCTGTAGATGGGAGAAGGTTTGGAGGAGGCAACACGTTCTGGAAGTTGTACAGTGAACAGTTTCTGGGAAAATATTGGGGGTATTGTCATTGACGTCTAAGACTTGTATGACAACGCGAGAGACGGACTGAAGGGGAGGTGTCCCATTATCCGACACTGTGACCTGTGGGAAAGGCAACAAGTGAATTATAATCCTGGTGCATGTTGCAGTCTAAGCAAATATATATTTAGGGCCACATGTATGAAAACTGTTTAGGTCTAAAACTCACTTTTTTGCCCATAGTAACCTAGTTTTAGACCTAAACAGTTTTCATACATGTGGCCCTTAATGTCCACATGCAAGACCAGCTCTATTTTGATGACTTTCAAGGGTCACATGAATGCACACATGTATTGGGTTACATGATGTTAGTGTTCACCACACTAGAAGGTAATAAAACACAACTTATGTCCTACCTCGAGAATGTGTTCTTCACGACTTTCTCGGTCTAGCTGTTTTTCAGTTGTAGAAACCAAACCTAAATAAATAGACAATATCTCCTGTTAAACTTTCTAACAGTAAATTTTATTTAAACCAGACAAAGAAACTGCTATAAATAATGTACAACGTCAGTCTGACTAAGACAATTCCCTCAATTGCTGCTATCAGTTTTGAAACTACGACTCCCAGCATTACTGGACATCCATGGGCTTGCTAACAATTGTAATTCTCTACAGCTAAGCTTTACTCCATACCAATATAAATTTTCACCAGCTTCTTAGCAACAGACTACGAGCTGTCAGATTGTAGTCTGTTGCCAAGGAAACCGTTAAGGAGACTGAATTTGAAATAGCATTCGGCAACACTCAGCTAGACTGAACCTACTCTTTCAGGGTCAGATTGCCCATCAGAGTATCCTCTGGTGAGCCCAAGCTCTGAGAGTGACTTACACCTATTATTTCAGGGCCCCAAAGGTCTAGCAGAAGATGCTACTTGGGGCTCACTTTAGAGCCAATTACCACAAGTTCTATTAAACTCTGCAGGTAAAATAATTACTTTAAAGAATACTATCAAAAAGTACTTAACCTGGGCATGCAAATGTTCATAGAATGGCCCCTAATAAATTCTTCTGGTGGGCTATGAAGCTTCAGTCTAACACTGTATTTGTTATAGAATCTGCATAGACTAAGGGCGACATGTCCGAAAATTGGCATCGCCGTGGCAGTTTTTAGGTACATTTAATCAGAGTAAAATGCGCCTGAAAGTACAATCCTCTCAAAAATCTGACGTCTGGTATACCTTGCATAGTAAACTTAATGTGCTTAAAAAGGCGCATTGTACCGAAAAAGGCGCATTGCGCAATCACGGCACATAGCGTATCATTGCTAGAATATGTAATGTGCTTTTGATAGGCACATTGTGTTACAGAGGCGCATAACGTATTATTACTAGTGTATGTTATGCACCTCGATAGGCGCATTGCGTTATGGAGCCGCACAGCGTATTATTACTACTTATTATTATTACTACTATATTTAATGCGCCTTTTTAGGTGCATTACAATGTGTCGTGCCCACCTCATAATGTGTCTAGTTTTGGTATATGACAGTTCATTGATATTGAGAATAAGGCGTCGAGAGTATTTTTGGCACAAGAGAGACCAAAAAAATGGCGCTTGCGTATTGGGACACAATCTACAGCACGGGAGCCACATTGGTCCCTCAATGCCATTTTATGTGACCCACAACAATCTGAAATGCTTGTCTGTCAATGGCTGCTCAGCTGTAGTTTCAATGTGAGAAAGAAAAGAAGTGGTAAAACGCTCAGAAGCAGTGACGGCACTGGGTAGCTATATGGCTGTGGGTCTCTTGAGCACTCCAGCAAGGACTTTGTGAGTTAAAGAGGTGGTTGTCTATGAATACAGCTCTCTTCATTGTATTTTATGGCAATAATATGCTATCACCACGGCATCTATAATGTTCAAAGGATAGAGTCATACACAAAGGTGACATGTATGATCTAGGTTATAAATAGCTTCAAAGCCATGTAGAATACGCCAGAATGTATGAACCTCTTCTACTGCGGATCATAGATCTGGCGTTTTCTAGTTCCACTATGACAACTCAGGTAAACCACTTATAACTTGGTCTACCTGTTCCAGCAGTGATGCACCTAGTTTTGCCGTCCTCCAGTCATAAATGTGTAGAATCATACGGTTGTGGTGCGACACCACCAGAACACCCCCACATCTTGGGCGCATTACATAATGCACCTAATTTTGGAGTGTGCCTGCTTATACATTTAGAGAACAGGGCAGTCCCAGTTTATGGGCTAAAAGGACCCCAGAATACTGGCGCATCCCCATATATACATGTCACCAAAAGTCTCCACCTCTTCACAGTGCTGATTAACAGAGAAGGGAACCTCTATTCTCCCGATAGACGAAGGTACTGGAGGTCGAACTTGCATCTATTAAAATTGTTTAACATTTATGCCATAAACCTCTTAGGCTATGTTCACACGGCTTAAAATGGGCCGTATTTCGGTCCGTAATTACGCGCCGAAGTGCGCCAATTACGGACCGAAATACGGCCCATTCATTACGGTAATTCACAGGTCTCATAGAGAACTATGGATTACGTCTTCTCTATTGACATGTCACTTTCTAGCGGCGTATACGCGCCGCTAGCAGTGATTGTCTATGGGCCGGCGAAGTGCCGGCCCCCCTCTCACTCCCCGCTCCCGCCCCGCCCCCGTCCACACGGCGTAATTGCGGGGCGTAATTATGTCCCGCAATTAAGCCGTGTGAACATAGCCTTAGAAGGTAAAACTCCTTTAAAGGGGTTGTCTCCTCTCAAAGTTCATAGTATGCATGCGTGAAATAATACTGCTTTGCTCTGTCACTTCCTGGTCAAGCTGTCTGTAATTAGCATATGAGCTCAGTGTATTCAGACTTCTGCTAATTGGATAAATCTCATGCTGTCAGGAGCAGGGAAGCTTCCTAGGTAAAGTAAACAGCAGTAATTCCTGGCTTTTGTCTGAAAGATCAGATAACAAACCCGCTCTCACTGCCTGGTGTTCTGTTCTGTGACCTGTATCATGACATCACTCCATGCTATCAGATAGACCAAACAGCAGGAGGGGGGGGGGAGTACACAGGTCGTCCACTTGGGGAACCAGAGAGAGCACAGAAGGTGATAAAATCACTTGTAGCTCCTTAACAGAAAAAAAATGAACAACGCAATATATTTGGAAAGCGTCTAAATTTACATGTCGAACGGTAATCTTTGTAGCAAGACACCCGCTTTAAGTTTTAAGGCAGCCCTTGGGAGCAGTTCACTATAGGCATAGGGCCCGTGGACCAAAAAAGGTTTTGCACCCCTGGCCTAGACCAAAGTGGCAAGAAAACCTATAAAATCTCAGTCTATATTGAGTTGTAAATCAGAACTACAAATGACAATAGTCTTAATAGGATAAAGTGAAAAGTACTATTGATAGAATTGGACTGAAGCTATCCATATAGATTTCTGATTTCACGCTTGTTCTCCACCTCAGTGTTAATCGCCCCTACATAGGGAAAAACTGATCGTCTGTGAAAGAAAGTCAATGCAGGCTGCACTACCTTTGCAGGTACATTACAGTCTTGAAAGGACACAGCTGTGTGGGCGGGGAGCATTGTGCCTACAGCAAGAGTGAATAGCTGCTCGGCATTGTTAGCGCGCAGCTCGTGTTGGGACAGGCAGAAAGAGGATCAGCTGGGTATTGTTATTTGTGAAGCAGAACCTTTCACCAGAGGTTGTTGGGCTGTTTATCTGTGTGAAAGAAAGCCAAGAATTTTAGGGTTTAACCTACTTGAGACAGGAGAGGTTATCAATGCCAACTTAAAAAAAGTTCCCCATGGTATAATGTTTACCATTACAAATAAAGAGTCTGTAGGTGCCGGGTGCAGACAAGCAGAAAATAGCTGGGCCTAACCCCAAATATTCTCTTTTACAAAGAAGCCATCAAAAATTGTTGGCACGGATTCAGTGCAGGTTTTACTCCTTATAAATTGTCTGAAATTATTTAGTTAGTGCAGCTGGGTATGTGAAGCTTGTGATCTCTTGTCTGCTTCTGCATCCTTTAACAGGTTTGGATTCAGTTGGGTTAGAGTATATAACTGCTAACTAACAGTATATACACGGTCGAGTCACATTATTATGACCACTGTCTACTTTGGACACCGGCAGTGTATAGTTCATGAATGGTGAGCTGGCATGGTGGGTATATAAGATGTGTGATAGGGTGTCTGTACACATATCATCAGGGCCATCTTTTCCATTGGTCACACTAGGCAGTTGCCCGGGGGACCCACAAGTATAGGGGCCCCTGGTGGTCTTTTTATGTACCAGGAATACAGAGAACATACCCTGGATCCCTTGGTTGGCTTTGCTTATTCAACTGTTTTTAGGATGTGCAAACAGTTAAAAACCAAGGTGGAGAAGGGAGCCAAAGACTCCCTGCCCTGCCAATTAGTCTTGTAGGCTGAAGGTTGCCAGTGTCCATACATAAATGGCGTGATAATATGGGTATGCTGCAGGGTGGCTCGAGGCAGAGGCGTAACTTCAGGCTCTTGGGCCCCCAGAGCAAAAAGTTAAATTGGGGCCCTCCAGTTACCATGCGCCATTTACAATACTGGTGTTTTCTTATGTGGCAGATGGGCTTTTGGGCCCCTTCAGGGAGCAGGGCCGGTAGCGACCAGCTACGCACCTGCCTTGATGCATGGCCTAGTGTGATGGCATGTATTTGGGCAGGGCCCACAGCAGTGCTGTGCCCAGGGGCCCATAATGCTGTTAAGATGGCTCTGCATATCCTTCATTGCTGTCATGGGTAAAAAGGGTGATTTATCAGAGTTGTAGAAAAGGCTGGTGAAAGTGTATTGTGACTGGACAATAGGCGCCATTGTGAATGAATGATGTGGAAACTGCAGAGTACAACGTGCCATTGATGTGAGAGGTTGAACGAAGATGGACTTGCGAAATACAGTTGGGCAGCTCACCGCCAAAATGAGCCAGAAGATGACCAGGCGTGTGTCTAAACAACAGTTCAACAATCTCAAATGTGTATGGGCCTATAAAGCAGATGGACGGTCACTACATCTCTGCTAACCAGGTGGCATCAGCAGAGAAACCTTCAACTTTCATGGCAATGTTGGAATTAGACCAGTGCTGATTGCCTTATCTGGGTAACATTGTCTGCTTCATTAAACTGACGTGTCAGGCAGGAAAAATCGGAGAACAAGCACCCTGAAACCATTGCTGGAAGAGCACAAGCTGGTTGTGACAGTGTTATGATCTAAGGAATATTTTCATGGCCATGTGAAAAGCATTTGGGTATGAACCCATTCTTGCAAATCATGTACGCTCTTACATGCCGATTGTATTCTCTGGGGCGAATGGGAACTTAATGTGACATGCTCCATGGCTAGAAAGGTCCGAAATTGGTTGGTAGAGCATGACCAACACTTCCAAGTACTACCCTGGCCTCTAATTCCCCACACTTGAACTCAATTAAGCATCTGTGGGACCACCTTGATGGTGGTTTGGGATCTATGGCTCCTCCAGCAGCTGTCGGATGCAGTCATTGTGGCTCCAGATACCTGTGACCACCTACCAGGACCTCATTGACTCACTCCCAGCCTGTCTAGCTGCTGTCTGTGCTGCACACGGTGATTACTCTGGTTATTACCTACTGGTCTTCGTAGTATGAAGTGTGTTTAGGAGTTTTGTCATGCAAGCCATTGGTTTAATAGAATATATCATGGAATAGCCTCCACTACCCACATTTTATAACATCTCGGCAAGGACTGAACCGTAAGGTGTTTGCATTATCTCCCCTACATTTTGCATTATGGCAGTACTATAATATTGATGTAATATCTCGTGATATCACTACGTCTGGGATTTCCATGCTGTAGAGATTACCATGTAAATTATCATATGTACCACGGTGTGCATTATCCTTTTTTTTTTTATCAATGGTGTAAATACTGGCGTAGTAGTGGTAGTGGCTGCTACAGAGCCCTTCCTCCACAAGGGAGCCCGCCCGACCAGCGCATCATGCTTAAGAGCACCCAGGCCCTCTGTCCTGAGACTTCAGCGGCATATCTGTGCAGTCCCTTAGCGGAGCAGAATGCCACCAGCGCCCTTTTACGCTATTCAGTCTAGTGGTTACCTCATCCAACACCTGTTGCTCAGTTGTAGCGTCATTTGTTCGTCCTACCACTCCTGTGCGTTTCTCCAGCTTTCCTTCCTTTTTACTATGTTCCTGACTCTGCCTTGTCTGCCGCCTGCCCTGACTGATTGCTCGTGCCCTGACTATGTTCCTATCACATTCTTCTATATCATGCTCCTCAGCTTGTCGGCTGTCACAGCAAGAACCGGTATCGAGGGTAACGACCTGGGGGTTTCCCGCAGCAAAGACCAACCAGTCTTGTGCCCAGCTCTGGTGAATACCTGGGGCCCCTTAGGCAAGGTTCACACGGCTTATTGCCGACGTAATTGCAGGGACGGATTTCGCCCCGCAATTACGCCGACAGCAGTGCAGCGGGGGCGGGGTGGAGGGCCGGCAGCTCGCCGGCCCCATAAACATTCATTATTCACGCCGCGTACACGCCATAAATAATGTGCATGTCACTTTCTCCCTCCTCGGCGGATTCGCCGAGTGGGGAGAAGAGACGGAATCCACAGTTCTCTATGAGAACTGTGGATTACCGTAATGACTGGAACGGATTCCAGCCGTACTGCAGCGCACATACGGCGCACAATACGGCTGCAATCCGTCCCAGAATAAGCCGTGTGAACGAGGCCTTAGACTTTACTCCTTAGCGTTGGTTACACCAACCCTCCAAAGGTGATCAAGCGTATTAACCTCCTGTCTCTGATCTCTGATTGTGACAGTATGAAGCTGAGCATAAATACCCTACACAATCCATGAAGCAATGTATGAAGCCGAGGTAAAATATCCTACAAAGTACAAGAACGAATGAATGTAGCCAAGCTGACATACCTTACACAGTACATGTACAATTATATGAAGCTGAGCAGAAATACTCTATACCAGGGGTGTCAAACTCGTTTTCACCGGGGGCCACATCAGCCTCACGGCGTACCTTAAAGGGCCAACATAATTTTAGAACTACTTGTAGGTAGGTAAGTGGCTATAAAGCCCCCTGTAGGTGACAGTTATAACTGCCCATGTAGGTAGATAGGTATTTTTGCCCCCTGTAGCCAGATAGTAATATGCCCTCTGCAGCCAGGTAATATGCCCCATATAAAAAGGGAGATGCCCCACATAACCCCCCAGTAGCCAGGCAGATGCCCCATAGTCCCCAGTAGCCAGGCAGATGCCCCATAGTCCCCCAGTAGCCAGGCAGATGCCCCATAGTCACCCAGTAGCCAGGCAGATGCCCCATAGTCCCCCAGTAGCCAGGCAGATACTCCATAGTCCCCAGTAACCAGGCAGATGCCCCATAGTCCCCCAGTAGCCAGGCAGATGCCCCATAGTCCCCAGTAGCCAGGCAGATGCCCCATAGTCCCCCAGTAGCCAGGCAGATGCCCCATAGTCCCCAGTAGCCAGGCAGATGCCCCATAGTCCCCCAGTAGCCAGGCAGATGCCCCATAGTCCACAGTAGCCAAGCCGATGCCCCCTAGTCCCCAAGTAGCCAGGCAAGATGCCCAAAGTCCCCCAGTAGCCGGCAGATGCCCCATAGTCCCCAGTAGCCAGGGCAGATACTCATAGTCCCCAGTTAGCCAGGTAGTTGCCCCATGGTCCCCAGTAGCCAGGCAGATGCCCCATAGTCCCCAGTAGCCAGGCAGATACTCCATAGTCCCCAGTAGCCATGCAGATGCCCCATAGTCCCCCAGTAGCCAGGCAGATTCCCCATAGACCCCAGTAGCCATGCAGATGCCCCATAGTCCCCCAGTAGCCATGTAAATGCCCCGTAGTCCCCCAGTAGCCAGGCAGATGCCCCATAGTCCCCCAGTAGCCATATAGATGCCCCATAGTCCCCCAGTAGCCAGGCAGATGCCCATAGTCCCCCAGTAGCCAGGCAGATGCCCCATAGTGTCCCCCTGCAGCCAGGCAGATGCCCATAGTCCCCCAGTAGCCAGGCAGATGCCCCAGTAGCCAGGCAGATTGCACCAGTAGCCAGGCAGATGCCCATGGTCCCCATTAGCCACGCAGTTGCCCCATGGTCCCCAGTAGCCACACAGATGCCCCATGGTCCCCAGTAGCCAGGCAGATGCCCCATGGTCCCCAGTAGCCACACAGATGCCCCATGGTCCTCAGTAGCCAGGCAGAGGCCCCAGTAGCCACACAGATGCCCCATGGTCCACAGTAACCAGGCAGATGCCCCAGTAGCCACACAGATGCCCCATGGTCCCCAGTAGCCACACAGATGCCCCATGGTCCCCAGTAGCCAGGCAGATGCCCCATAGTCCCCCAGTAGCCAGGCAGATGCCCAGTAGCCAGGCAGATGCCCCAGTAGCCAGGCAGATGCCCCATGGTCCCCAGTAGACACCCAGATGCCCCATGGTCCCCAGTAGCCACACAGTTGCCCATGGCCCTCAGTAGCCAGGCAGATGCCCCATGGTCCCCAGAAGACACACAGATGCCCATGGTCCTCAGTAGCCAGGCAGATGCCCAGTAGCCACACAGATGCCCCATGGTCCACAGTAGCCAGGCAGATGCCCCAGTAGCCACACAGATGCCCCATGGTCCTCAGTAGCCACACAGATGCCCCATGGTCCCCAGTAGCCAGGCAGATGCTCTATGGTCCCCAGTAGCCAGGCAGATGCCCCATAGCCACCCAGATGCCCCATGGTCCCCAGTAGCCAGGCAGATGCCCCATGGTCCCCAGTAGCCAGGCAGATGCCCAGTAACACCCCTCAGTAGCCACACAGATGCCCCTGGTCCCCAGTAGCCAGGCAGATGCCACAGTAGCCCCCTCAGTAGCCAGGCATATGCCCCAGTAGCCACACAGATGCCCCATGGTCCCCAGTAGCCACACAGATGCCCCATGGTCCCCAGTAGCCAGGCAGATGCCCCATGGTCCTGAGTAGCCAGGCAGATGCCCCAGTAGCCACACAGATGCCCCATGGTCCCCAGTAGCCAGGCAGATGCCCCCTGGTCCCCAGTAGCCAGGCAGATGCCCCAGTAGCCCCCTCAGTAGCCACACAGATGCCCCATGGTCCCCAGTAGCCAGGCAGATGCCCCGTAGCCCCCTCAGTAGCCATGCAGATGCACCAGTAGCCAGGCAGATGCCCCAGTAGCCCCCTCAGTAGCCAGGCAGATGCCCCAGTAGCCAGGCAGATGCCCATAGGCCCCTCAGTAGCCAGGCAGATGCCCAGTCGCCAGGCAGATGCCCCAGTAGCCCCCTCAGAAGCCAGGCAGATGCCCCAGTAGCCCCCTCAGTAGCCAGGCAGATGCCCCCTAATGATTATAAAATTAAAAAAACAGCTACTTAACTTGTGTACGTGCAGCGCGGTCCGGGTCACTTCGGGAGCTGTGTATGGTGTAAGCATCGTGACGTCACGCCGCTTACGCCCGCACGCAGCTCCCAGAGATCTCCTCGGCGGCAGAGGCTGCCGGCGAGGAGACCCAGCGTCACAGGGGACGTGAGCAAAGCGGCGCGTCACGCCCCCTGCGACGCCCTATGTACAGCGCTCACCGAGCGTTCTACATACAAAGGGAGAAGGTGGGAGGGAAACGTTCCCTCCTGCCTTCTCCCTGTACTAGCTGACTGACTGCGCGGCTGTGCTAAAACAGCTGTGCGGAGTCAGGGAGATCGCGGGCCGGAAAACACAAGGCCGCGGGCCGGATGTGGCCCGCGCGCCTTGTGTTTGACACCTGTGCTCTATACAGTATGTGGACAAATGCATGAAGCCGAGCTGAAATATCCTATACAGTCCATGGATGAATGTATCTAGCTGAGATGAAATATACTATACAGTCCATTTATGAATGGATGAAGTTGAACTGAAAAACCATACACAGTCAATGGATGAATGTATGAAGCTGGACTCAAATACCCTACACAGTCCATGGACAATTATATGAAGCTGAGCAGAGATAACCTATACAGTAAATGGACAAATGTTTCAAGCTGAGCATAAATACCCTATAAAGTCCATGAATGGATGTATGAAGCCCAGGTGAGATATCCTATACAGTTCATTGACGAATGTATGAAGCTGAGCTGAAATACCCAACACAGTCCATGGACAAGTATATGTCAGAGCTACGATGCTGTATACAGTCAATCCACAGAAGAGTCGTTGTTTTTGGAAAAATAAAAGCAGCTCCTTTTTCCCACTCCTGACAGCCCCTTATACAGCATTCAATAGATGCTTTGCGGTCCAAAGATGAACAATATTAGATACGTTCTGATCAATAGGGGGTAGTTTATTGGCCTCACTGTCACTTTAAACTGTGACCTAACCAGTCAGCTGAGCTTGTGATTGTCGAGGAGCTCTTTACATTACGCAACCCTATGACAGCATTATCACCAATTAAAAGAAAGACCTTCAGATGGAAGCTTAGCAGGTCACAGGTTTAATCCTACAGCAGTTTTCAGATGTCAATGTGTAAAGTTCAGCGGTGTAACTACAATGACACCGTCACGTATTAAATCGAATGCTGCTACCAACTTTCCTGCCAAACTGGCCAATCCGAACAGGAAAGGGTTAAAGTTCAGGTTTAAAGATGATTGACAGAACAATTTGGACCCCTTTTTACTTCCCTACTCATTATCTGCTTTTACCCTGGGGAATGCTTCAGATATTCCCCTTTGGGAAAATTAAAAATGCAAACAGCTTCATGGCTCATGCAAATTACTATACTATGGCTTCTTCCTAGTACTAGGTGTAATAGAGCCATATTATTGTGGTATTATTATATGATGTAGGTTTTTGTTCCTCCTTTTCTGTATTTACGCTCTCCATGTGTTACAGAAATGTGCCATGCTCCACCCAGATGCCAGTTGTGTACTACAGATTCAATAAAGAATGAAAAATGCTTTCTGTTTAATGGCACCATGGGGAAAAAAAAAATTTGAGGGCCAACCCTATGTATAAAGAGCATGCATGGGCGGAACTAGAGCCATAGCAGCTCCTATGGTACCTTGAGGTATTGGAGCTGACTCAGGTAGGAGACCTTGGTTCCTTGTTTTCTAGAGAATAAAAAATTGGTGGGTTCATGCTGCCTAGCAGTACTATGTAGTTTCTCTGTTATATGGTGCTATTCTCTATTAAAGGGGCTGTATGGGTTATTTTTTATTGAATAATAAAAGGTGCCTTGATAAGATAAAAAAAAAAACATACTTACCTCCCCTCTGTCTCCCATCTTCCCAAGCTCTCCTCTTGACTTCTGGTTGCAGTGGTTGATAAGAGACCCTTGGAACCACTGATTAGCTGCAGCAGTCATGTGCCATTGCCTGACATCACCGTTCGGAAGCAAACAGTTTAGAGTGGTGACGTCAGCAAGGGCAGACAAAAGCGGCCGGAAGACAAGAAGAGAACCGGGGGAGATGGCGTCAGCATTGGAACAGAGGTGGGGAGGGATGAGTATGTTTTTTGTCTTTTGTCAGGGCACCAATTAAAATAGCCTGGACAACCCCTTTAATTAATGCTACTTAAAGGGGTTTTGCCAAGAAGTGATTTCCTCACCTAACAGGCTGATACACCCCTCTTGAGCCTTGAAAAAAGGGGCGTTGTGTTTCTGTGTTTAAAAAAAAAAAAGGACCTCCTCTGTGATGTCATCGCTCCGCCTCCCATGCACGCTATGGAGGCTGATATTCAGTCTCTGTAGTTGATCAAACATGTTTGGCTAAACCACAGAGGATAACTGTATTGTGCACAAGCCATATGGGTTTTGTTTTCTCCTTCTTCTCTGCTCATGAGCAAAGATAAGTCAGAGTTCACTGACTACAGACATGGGGGGGGGGAGGGCTGAGCAGGGAGCGGCTGCATGTTTACTCAGATAATTACATTACAACCAGCGGATTCTCTATACAGCAGACAGGCTCTGACACAGAAACAAAGCTAGTGCAGATGCCCAGTAACACTGCTTTTTTCTCCCCCTCTCTTCAAAGCTCATTCCTGTGTCCTGCCATCAGATAAGAAGTGCAAACAAAGCAAGGGTGGCCAGGAGCTTGCCAGATCAGCTCCTGGTCGTAGCTAATGTAAACAGTCAGGAAACTAAGGGCATCTAAGTCAGGCTGCAGCTCTCAGAGGCTTTACTTTTTTTAATCACATATATTTCGAAAAGTGATTAAATACCCATTTTGGAGGATCCCACGTCAACATTAGATCGTGGCAAAACACCTTTAAGCTGCTGTTACAGATTCTTGTTACTCGGTGGTAGGGGCCCACTTCTTTTTGCTATAGGACCTTATGAACTCTCTGTCGCGAATAAAGGAAAATCCCAGCAGCTATGTACAGAATGTCCACGGCCAAAGGAATACCTAAAACATTAGGTTTTCAGTGAAACACTAGACTAAGGCTACACGCCGAAACGTGTCAATGTGCTGTTCCTGTTCGGAAAGGAGCCCGTGCCTGTACCTTTTTAATGTGAAGAAATAACGCCTGATGTTTTAGGTATTCCTTCTGCCGTGGACATTATGTGTGTACCTGTTGGGATTTTCCTTTATTCACGACATTGTGTTGGTTGGTTGGAGTGGCCGAGATTGCTAATCCTTGAAGATATACATAGATCGGTGAGCTGACCACACATATCACTGACTTTCCTTATGAATTCTAGAGCATGTACATAATAATTTTTAACTGCATTGTAATATCCTTTGCCATAACTACACATGGAAAACATCATTAGTATTGTCTAAGAAGCTGTGGAAACAGGGACGAATGGTGAGAACCGACCTAAATCGTATCCAGAGGTCAGATAAGACTGAATGGATAGAAGAAGAAGAACGGTCTAAAAGATTATTTGTAAATCATTCTATAAGAAATAGACCTTAGTGCCAACTGGCTCCATAGTCACCTCCAAATAAGACCTTTCTACTGCTGGACCTTAGTTTCCCCTTTATTGTGCCATAGCCTGGGCACAAGAGAAGGTCCTCTGGTTCTCTTTTGGGCCAGTATGACCCTGGAGGCGTAGAGAGCGATAGGTACAACATGTACGGTATCTCCTTCCAGAGTTCTCAGTACACAGTCTGTATAATGCTCTGCAGGCTCTAACCCTTGTACCAAACAAGACACAACCTGCCATTAGACTCCGCATCTCGAACAAATCCTTCAGGCTTTTGTTTCTAAAGCGCACATTTTAACTGCCGCCTCCCTCAATTACGCACAAGTCCAGAAGTGAGAAGTGAACACAGCCGCATTTGTCATTCTCATTCAGAGAAGTTTTTTTTTTTCCCTTAAAATTGAGGTTATGTGCTGTGCCGCCGGGGAGGCGAACAATAGGGCATAGAAAATCCAAGTTCATCCTTTATAATAGTCCTTGTGTCTTGTGAGCAGATAGATAGTACTTGCTGATGGATCAGTTATGATTATGACGGAATAGGTGCAATTAGCATGCCCACCTTCCTGCCACTATCATCATCATGTTAGGGTCCTAACAGTAAACTATCATTCCCAGAGTTTAGCGGCTGTTCCCCTGACAGAGCACAGAAGAAATTCTTAAAGGGAATCTGTCGCAATTTTTTTTTTTTACTTAAATCAAGACCCTGATCCATATTCTTTTCCTCTCAGCCGTTTTTATTTCCTGATTGTAGATTTCTCTATTCGGCCGTCTATATATGATTGTGGGGAAGACATTCTTGCTTGCACTACTTTAGCAGCAGTCAGAGAGATACTTTACAGCAGCTTCATGCACATAGGAGCCTTAAAGGGATTTTGTCACGATCTAATGTTGATGTGGGATCCTCCAAAATTGGTATTTAATCACTTTTCTAAATATATGTGATTACAAAAACTGAAGCCTGTGAAAGCTACAGCATTGCTCAGTCCCCCTTAGTTACCTGAAAGTTTACATTAGACACGACCAGAGGAGCTGACAGGAGCTGATCTGGCCACGCTTGCGTGAAACACTTCTTATCTGATGACAGGGAACATGAAGGAGATTTCAAGGGACTGTGGAGAAAGTGCAGTGTATGAGTCTGTCTGCTGTATAGAGAATCCACTGTTGTAATGTTTTTATTTGAGTTAACTTTAGAGACGCTCCCTTATTCCTCACTCTCTGCTCACCCCCTCCCTCTCACCCCTGCAGCGTTCATGACTCAGCATGATTTGTTTATATTTTCCCCTGAGCTGATAAGGAGGTAAGGAACTCACTTCGTGGCAAAACCCCTTTAAGACTGATTCTGTCCCATAGACTTCTATAGGAGAGTTTTCTAGTCATGCTGTGTGACCTGGGAAGAAATCAGTGTGCAGGGAGGGGAGAGGGGGAGCTGTGACTATCTCCTCTTTTGACTGGTGGATTCTGTGTTATCTATACACATTGGTGTCTCCTTTCAGTGTAATCCTGATTTTACTGATAATGAGCAGACACTGAAAATCTTCCTCTACAGAACAGGAAGTGTCAGACTATTATTAGGCCTAGTGGCCAAAGTGAAAACTGCAAGACTTAAGAATCAATAAAAAATACTGAAAGTGATATGGAAAATAAAAAAAATTACCAAAAATATCTAAAAAACATAACAATGTGAGTTAAACAATAAGTCATTTTTTGATGACACATTCCCTTTAAAGCTGGCAAAAGTACACCAACAAGTTACACATCAGATCTTACAAAACAGGATAACACTTAGAAGGCCTAGAACGGCCGAGGGATATAAACAGACTGTGTAAATATGAATTCCCCAAATTCTGCAACTATAATATAATTTATTAACACACAGGGGACAAAGGCAAGTGGGTGGGTAACATTGCTCCTATCGGCAAAGACACTTTTTTTGGTCTACAAAACTTAATAAAAACCTGTCCAAATCCAATACCTTTTTAAAATTGTCCTTATATCTGATATGTATGGAGATTCCCAGACTGTCTCTTTAAGGGGTTGTCTCACAATGTTGTTTTACAGAACCACAGAGAGCTTCAGACTCACACTTCCTGTGGGTGGTTCTACAGCAGTGCCGGACAGATTAGCTCTGCTATTCCTAGCTGATCCTGTTACAGTGACATAACTTCTGGAGGTATATAAACTGTAGTGCACAAGGCTACAGAGCCTACAGTGTTTAAGCTTGTCAATAAGTAATGGAAAGAAGCTCCTCTAAACTATCATTCCCACAGTTTAGCGGCTGTTCACCTGACAGAGCGCAGAAGAAATTCCTAAAGCTGCCAAATGTACGCCAACAAGTTACACCTCAGATCTTACAAAACAGAATAACACTCAGAAGACCTAGAATGGCCCAGGGATATAAAGAGACTGTGTAAATATGAATTCCCCAAATTCAGCAATTATCATATATTTTATTAACACACAGGTGACAAAGGCCAGTGGGTGGGTAACATTGCTCCTATCGGCAAAGACACTTTTTAGCTCGTCATAACCTTAGATAAAACCTGTCCAAATCCACCACCTTTTTAAAATTGTCCTTATATCTGATATGTATGGAGATTCCCAGCCTGTCTCTTTAAATGGAATTTGTCATCAAAAATGACTTATTGTTTAACTCACATTTTTATGTTCAACACATTTTTTAGGAATTTTTGGTTATATATTTTTTTAGTTTTCCATATCACTTTCAATATTTTTAAATAATTCTTAAGTCCTACAGTTTTCACTTTGGCCACTAAGCCTATTAATCGTCTGACACTACCTGTTCTGTACAGAAAGATTCTCAGTTGTCTGCTCATTATCAGCACAAAGAGGGTAAAACTGAAAGGAGACACCAGTGTGAATAGATAACACAGTATACACCAGTCACAAGAGGAGACAGTCACATTTCACCCTTTCACCTCCCTGCACACTGATTTATTTCCAGGTCACAGAGCATGACTAGAAAACTCTCCTATAGAAGTGAATGGGACTGAGTCAGTCTTAAGTCTCCTATGTGTATGAAGCTCCTGTAACTATAGAAAAAATGGTCACGCACACCATCGGGAAGAGGGGTTATAGTGGGTGCTAGTGAGAAGGGCGGGTCTCGCCAGACTATAATGAGGTTATAAACTCACTGCACACCAATAGGATATCATGCATATAAAAAGTGTTTATTTACAAGAGGTGCAGAACATGCTCAATTTGCATAGATAAAGAGATATGAACATACTCAACCAGTGCTTTACATAAATAATTTTTTGACTTGGTGAAACTGATGTCAGTAAGGTCGACGTTTCGGCGGACGCCTTTATCAAGAGACATCAAAGGATGGCATGAATATATGGGTTAATAGGGATGCTACCAGAGCACGAAGCGCTGTAGGAATATGCAAAGTAATGAAATATCCAGCCGCAGGAATAGGTAATAGGAAATCAAGGAAAATGCTGGAAATGTCCGGGCACTTAATGCTGGGAGGATCGGACAAACGTCCGAGTGCAATGCAGGCTGGCCTGCAATCGGACGTTCAGAGGTAGCCAGGGGAACCTTGGTAGTGGAAGAAGCTGCATTTCTGAGTGTCCATGTTGTTGTTGTAGTTATTTATTCCAGGCTGTCCTGGTCTCAAGCCGGCTGTGGCCCAGAAGCAAGCTACCCACTACAGTCAGGCTCAGAGACCTGAAGCAGGCCGAAGGAGGGAAGGAATCCCCTTCGACATCAGTAATCAACTAGAGAGAGAGGGAGGGAGAACATATATTTCAGACCTGTAAAGGGGTTACAGGTGGACTTTATCAAGCACATCTGAAAGTGCCTTCAAAGTGCCAGCTAGACCTTGGGTTCCACAATATATCCTGTTTATAGGGTAGATAAGGAAGATGAACCACAGCTGTGACTTTCTGCATCCTTTCTGTGCTAATGCACCATACCGCTACATACCTCCACAGACAACAGATGGCAAAGATGCTTGTACATCGCAAGCATAAATATGGGTAATGTATTTACGTACCTAATACCAGAGCTCTGACATAGACCAGAAATACTGATGTAGGAAAAAAATAAAATATATATCTATTATTTTAAAAATTTTTATATATTATATATATATATTTTTATATATTATTTATTATATATATATATATCCAAGCATAAATATGGTAATGTATTTATACCCTTACCTTTAAAATTCAGATTACATAGACCAGAAATACTGATGTAGGAAAAATAAAAAATATATATCTATCTATATCTAAATTTATATATAGATATATATATATATATATACTATATATTTTATATACCAACATATATATATATATATATATATATATAGTTGTATATATATATATCTATATATATATATATATATATATATATATATAGGTATATATATCTATGTATAGAGATATATATTAATATTGCAAAGTATATAACTGATTGTATGAGATTTTTGGTGAGTCCACCAGCAATAACTAAATTTTTGTAGTCTAGTAATAAAAGAGAGTTTTTTCCTTAGATGCTGTGAATTTACCCATCAGATTTCCCTTTTCCATGTCCTGCCACATCTCCTTTCCAACTGTAGTTGACTTGCTGCTCCCTCACTCCTCCAGCAGGAACACATGAGCTCCATGCTAATCAAACTCCATGATCTGTATCTCTCAGGGGAATCCAGGACCTGAACCAGAACTGTTCACTTGCCAAATTGGACAATCCCTTTAAATGGGTGATAACTAATTCTCCTTTTTAGTTGTAAAACCTGAATCCAAGAATCTTTTCGATTTCATCTAACCACCAGCGGCAGCACATCTTTGTTTGAAATTGAAGGATTATTAGCATTAACTCAGCACTGGCCATTTAATTGGCGCATCCAGCAACTGAAAGTCAAATTATCACTAAATACCTTTGGGGCTCCTTTAAGAGTGAAGCTGCCCTCCTCACTCCTGGCTGCTGGGTCACATGGAAGCTCCTAAGCCTTCTAGCCTGGAAGTTATACTTTCGGAGTAAGACAATAACAAAAGCTTTTCCCAACGGATAAAATGGTATTCCCATGACAGTAAGTGATTTCATATCGCTAGCATGGGCTATGATGTGCTGGTTGTGGGGATCGAACTGCTGGGAACCCTACTGATGCTCACATTAAAGAAACCATATTGGTGGTTGAGCATTGGGCAAGGGACCTAGGTTTTCCCGTTCTTGGCATTAAGTGGGGGTCCAAGAGATCGGACCCCTCCTATAATAGTATTATGGCACATACTAGCGACATCACGTTCTACAGTAAAGTGAAACTTCAGATCTGCTGATAACAAGATCACGGTAGAACACCCAAACTTTAATTTTTTTTAAATAATCTTTTTTTTGAAAAAAACTTCTTTCCAAAAAATTCGCATTTTTTGATAAAACATTGGGCCTCTAATTTTTCCATTTGGGATTCACAATGGAAAAGTAATTGGGTTGGGACGTGAAAACCCTTTCACCCGCAATTTAGCCATGTCCCCGGGGTTTGTGGGCGGCTGTGGGCCGGCGGGGGTTGGGGACTTGGCCCTGGCTCAGCCCGCGCGAGCCCCCCCATAGAAATTAATTATTCACGGCGCGTATATGGCGTGAATAATTGACATGTCACTTCTCTCCCCGCTCGGCGTATTGTCCGAGCGGGGAGAGGAGACGTAATCCATAGTTCTCTATGAGAACTGTAGATTACCGTAATGAATGGGACGTATTTCACCCTGTATTTAGCACAGTACGGCGCGAAATATATAGGGTGAAATACGTCCCATTTTAAGCCGTGTGAACATAGCCTAAGACTCAACTTTACTGGTGGACAGCAAGTATCAGTTATCTGGTGGGCTTTAGGCACTGGGAAAGAACATACTGAATGACCACCATGTAGACCTCAAGCTGATGGTGCAAAAGTCTGAGTATGTAAGTCATGTCATGTTGTAGCTCTATTCACATTACACAAGTCCTACCTAGTTACGGTCATGTGTCTTGTGTGTGTCTTCAGTTGCTTGGCTGTTAACATTTTCACATCATGTCTTCCTTATCTGTTTCATAGTAACCGATATCGTGCTGCTAAGCAGTCACATGTTACAGTATAAGGAAGAAGATGCACAAGAAAAAGCTTTTCTAACCACACCTAAAAATAAAAAATGACATTGTTTTGCACATAAATCACACTTATGTGCAAGTCAATGTGTTCTTATGGTGTAATAAACTTACCCCGCCATGCTACATTACCTGTTCAACCGCTCTATACCTTTTACTATTGACCATTTTGTAACTGTATACATTTGTATCAGGCTTCTGACCAGCACCCCTTCCACCTGACCTTGGCTAGCCTTGCGACTATGATATTGCTTTTCCCTTTGGCGCAATATCTCTCTTTACAGTTTTTACTCTGCTTCAGACTACCTGCTCCTACCGGCGACCATACTTTCCAACACTTGCTCCAATCCAGTTTCTGTAAATGCTATCCAGAGAATTAACCAACTTCCATAGAAGTCCTTGGGCCAACATAGTATAAAGACCCTAAATGCAGCCTCAGGAACAGTTGATGTTATACATACAAAGTGCAGTCCAATTGCTCTGGCGTTTGTAGTTAAAATCCAGATTGGTTACATATGGACTAGAGAATACCAAGCCATTATTATTTTCTACTAAATACTCTTTGCTGGGTGCTTGAAATGTATTGCAAAAATTTGAGATTTTCTGGCATCAAGCCTGTTGACTGTTGCCAGTGACGACCAGAATCATTGTGTCGGCATAATCTATCAATTAGATTCTTACAAAAAGGGTTGCGCTTAGGATTCGGGTGGAGCCGGTTTGGCCTGAATTAAATTTTTTTTAGTGATGGTGGGAAAATCATACAACCAATCACAATCCTTTTTCCAGACAGGAAAAGGGAAGTGTGTCATTCATTGATTGTGTACACTTCCTTCTCCCTTTCTATAAAAAGGTTGGTGTTTGGTTGTTTGATTTCTGCAATCCTCAAAAAATTTGGACGGGCCCTGCTGGAAACTGAAGTGCAAGTGTCATTTTCAAGTGTCGAGAATTTAAGTTAACATACAGAAGTAAAACCAGAAGCTCATGGGCACAATGAAAATTTGTACAATGGCCCCCAACTTTCATTAGCGATTTATAGTACTGATATGAAGTGAGGGGGATGGGGCCCATTAGGCCTCGGGGACCAGATCTCCAAGCAACTTGTGCACACACTACGGCTACAACCTTGTTTTCATGTTTTCTATAACCTAAAAGAAATACATCACTTACTATGCAGCAAACACCTGTTGTCACAAGCCGTACAGTAATGCTTCCTAGAATGAGATAGCTCTATTATGGGAACGTCCAGGCAACAAATGCATTTTTAAAGACGTCTTTTGTTCTACATTAATGCACTCATGAAAAAAATATGGGTTGCAAGCGATCAAACTGTAATTTACTGTGAAAGTGTAAGCATGTAAGACACACATTTTCAGCAACGTCACTCTTCTAATCTGTTTCATGGTACACAGCGGATCAGAGTGGGGATCAGTGTGTGGTTTTGGGAGTGGTTACATAGAGGAGTAAGATTAGCAAGGAGAAGTCAAGGGTGCAGGACAGGTTTCAAACGTGATGAGTCTGATAGTATCATAGACTATGTAAGTCTAAATAAATTGCTCTTAAATTAAAAAAATATTGTTTACTATCTTGATTTTTAATTTTTTTTTTTTTTTTCAATCTTTTTTGTGATCTTTTTACATCTTTGAGAAGTGTGAATCAATAAGGTTATAGTTGTACTGCGGCCTAACTGTCGTTTTCGGTTCTTGAGAAAGGAGCTCATCTTTCCACCCTGGCCTAGACTTGTTATTAATGCCTTATGCCAATAGGTGTGATCTTCTACTGAGCTCACACAGCCTTGGGCCACCTAATGAATCCAGAGGACCTACAGTGTCTTCTTCTGATTTTGATAGATATAGTCAATCCACGGCACTCCTATTTAAGTGGGGCAAACTTTAAAGAACAGAATATTGTAGACATTTCAAATGACAGAACTCTCCATTTAGATGTTTTCCATGAGATATCAAGTGAAGATACAGAGAGACGTTTCGGCCAGTAATGCCATTCCTCTTAGTCACATCTATAAAGGAATGTAAAGTACTTTATCTTCACTTGTTAAATCTTTGATATCTCATGGAAAACATCTAAATTGAGAGTTCTGTCACTTAAAATGTCTACAACATTGAACAAATAAAGGTTCTTGTCATTTTCTATCACATAAAAATGAGTGTCGTAGATTTCCTATATTTATGATACATCGGGATAGTAAACCATTCCACTGAACACTCAACGATCAACTCAATATTAGTTTGTGGTTTCAGTATTTAATTTGGATCCTCACTTCCTCTGATTTTGGACATTACTAAAGATTAGTTATGGAACTCAGTAAAGAAACGTAAAACAGGTACAATACAGCTTACCTCAGTCCACAGTAAGTGTGTAATTATAATTACTACTAATAATGATGGTGCACAGAAAAATAAGCTCAACAGACTCAAGACTGAGGAACAGTCTCTAAACCAAGGAGAAGGGGACGTGTATTTCTATCACCAAGATAAGCATAAGAAATCCAAGCTCTTATTATAACCTCATTTAAAATTAAAACACAGACGAGGCCGCCTCCAGCTGCAGGCCAGACGCGTTTGAAGTAGAAATCCCTTTTAGTCGTAGTCCCAACTAGAAGCCTCTTCTTTTTTTTTAAATTTTAAATGAAGATGTAATAAAACTTAGATTTGTTATGCTTATTTTAGTGCTGGAAATACTAGTGCATCTAAAAAAATTAGAATATCACTGAAAAGATAATTGATATCAATAATTTAAATCAAATAGAGAAACCCATATATTTGATAGACTCATTACAGTATGAATTACAAGGTTTAATATAATATATTTGTGAGACCTATAACAAATAAAAAGATAGTCCTGGTGAACCCCTTTAATTTTCAATGATATTCTAATTTTTTGAGATCCCCTTTTCTATGGAATCCAATTGCCACTTTGCCAAGATTTTGCTTCAGTAGCTTAAGTTTTTGGGTTGTTTTGTGTTAATAACCCTGAAGCTGAATATAAGACCTCTAGCAGAGTTAAATGTAACCTGTCACAGTGAAAATGCTATCTGATCTGCTGGCAGTATATTATAGATCAGGAAGACTTAAGAAGATTTATATATATAGCGATGACTCAGTCTTGTCTGGCTGCCATCTTGGACTGACTCAGGGGGGTTTTAGCTCATGGGAATGCCGTCTTTGGTAAACGGAATGCACACTGACAAAGGCTTCTTTTTCTGGCCTCAGCCTGTTTTATTTTTGGCACAGATTTACAGCATTTGGCAACAAAACAAATCAATCCCTAGACCACCTGGTCACTAACTTTACATCTAGAGAGACCCTCTCTACCGTGGAGTGGATCTAACATCCAGCACCATCAAAACACATACTCACAGTCCAGTCCAGGCTTCCCTCAAGCCTCTGGGACCAGAGCCTCTCTCCAGCTTCTCTGCTGCTCCACTGCCAGGTAGCAGACACCCCCTACCCCTAATCGCCTGTAGTAGCAGGCCTTTAATAGGTCTCCAGAGACATACCGAAAGCCAGACCCGGAATGCGGAAACGGTCTCCCACCGAACGCTATGGCTGTCCTGGGAAAAGCTAGCCCATATTAATTGCATAGCAGCCATTCTAGATAATTGTGTCAGCAACGTACAGCTACTGACCAAATAGCTGACCCCCCCACCGAGACCAGGTCCTCGGCAGCGCATCGGAAGCAGCATACCTGCTGTACTACCTCTAGTGGCAGAAATCTGCGACCACCTAAGGTCGCTGTGCCACAATCTATATATATATAGTTCTGTGTGGAAGGATTCAGTGTTATAATCATTTAAATCCCTGCTTATTCTGGGTTAAGGAGCCCAGTAGGCGGGGTTATCAGTGAATGACAGCTATCTCGGTATGCACACTGATATAAGGAAGGCTGTCAATCACTCATAAGACCATCTACTGGACTCCGTAATCCAAAATAAACAGGGACTTAAATTAATAAAATACAACTTCTACTGAATCTTTCCCAACAAAACTATTTAACAATGTGCTCAGATCTTTTTGCTCTGTGACATGCTACCAGCAGTTCAGATAACAATTTCAATAGGACATGTTCCCTTTAAATGCCTCCTTATTGACTCCTAAACTTTATAGTAATTTGTCCATCTCTACCACGGGTAGAGTAGAATAGAGTATCATTGTTTGCTCATTGTGATAGCTCCATGAGATTCCACTGTGGAGTGGCTGTGCAAGGTGTCCCTTGCAGAGAAAAATCAGATGAAACATCATAGCGACACTGCAATGAGTTGTGCCAAAAGACATATTTAAGCTGGCTGACAGCTTTCTCTCCCCACCACACCATACACAAACACAGCTGACCATGCATGTGTTCAGAATGGGTAGAAGAGAGGTAATACGCCATGTTGAAATCCAACTGCCTTATTTCCCCCAACATCCACCATTGGGGGAAAATTGGGAGGCTCATATACACAAGAGGGTCAGAATTTTGCTGTAATTGCCACAGTAAAGTGTCTAGAACATTTCCAGCCTGTCTTCATACTGTGCAGCACAGGGCATGCACATAGCCTTGGCGGGGCATTAAATTTGAGTAGGGATACTTCGATTAGGAACTGGACCATGGCAAACTCAGTTCAAATACATGTTTACAGTACTAGATTGATAAAAGTGTCATAGAAGAAAAAAGGGTGGGCCACTATGCTTTGGAGGACATGTCTTTTTTTACTTTCAATCTTTTGACCATATGACTACATGAGTGACAGTGACACAAGAAACCCCAGGTTCCCAAGATAAGAAGTTTTGCGTTACAGAAAAGACAGAATAGACCAATACATTTATACTTACCAGTGCTTGGGTTCAACATGAAAAACCCTTGATTGTTTCCACTGGAGAAATGGAAGGAAAGTTTGCCAGCTGAAACACTGTCTGCATCGGTGGCATCTAGTTGTAGGATGGAAACATGGGAAGGAGAGTTTTCAGGCACGGAAGCATAATATACAGACTTGGATAACTGAGGGATGTTATCATTGACATCTGAAACTTCAATGTAGACTTCAGCCACTGAAGACAATGGAATGGAACCCAAGTCCATAGCACAGATGGTCAACCAGTAGCGAGAAACAGACTCCCGATCTAGAGGAGCCTCTGTCCGGATAGACCCTGAAAGATACATTGTTATGAATCACAATTAGACCTCACATATTCTAATACATGAAATAACAGAGTAAAATGGCCATCAAAGAACTTAATGTAGGGATTTCTATCCATCAAAGGGGTTTTCTCCCAATTTTCTACAATGATTAGCTTTCAACATGTAGGGAAAAGTAAATGAAGACAATTACTAAATATTTGCTGTTCTGATTTTGCTTTATTCAGAAGATAAAGAATATTTTATCTATTGCTAGTGTACACAAGTTTCTCTGGGTTACCAACCACTTCTCCCTGTTCTTTCTCTTATTTGATTGCTCTAAGCTGCCATCTCACCATGGCGAGCCACTGAGTCTTATCTCTAGCACAGGAGCTTGTTTAACTAAGTTAATGACAAGCCTTAGAGCTCTGTAGTTTTGTGCACTAAAGATTATAAACCTCTTGCACTCATATTACTGTAACAGGAATAGTTAAAAGGGTTTTGCCACGAAGTAAAATTGACATGGGAAGTTTACAAATTAAATAATAAACATTTTCACCATTCATCATTATTAAAAATTCTGGACCTTTTTTGTTTTAGCTGCTCCTATAGTGATTTATTGATTACAGCTCATCTTCAGGGGATACAACCAGGGCTGAGAGCTCCTCAGTTCTAGTCGCACATGCTCAGACATCACCTCTCCTCTCAAGCAGCTACTGAGTGTTCAAACCCCGGGTGCTGTCATTCTACTCCTGTCCTCTGTACTCCTTAGTAATTAGTCAAACAGTGCAAATAAATTAAAAAAATAAACCTGAATGAGGTGTGTACTGACAAAGAGGAAAAACTCCACAGATTTGGTTCCTTCAGGGATTTGAACCTAGGACCCTTGTGTCTGGAGGTATAAACTTTACCTCTGAGCTACAATATAGCTACTCACAGCTCTATAAATAAATAGACCTTTCTTTGACTAGAGAGAGGAAAAGCCTGGTGATGTCATCCTGCTGGGTCACATGATATGCAATCAAATAAATCCCACATGCCCCCTTCTGAGCACACAGAGCTGAAGAACTGGATACAGGAGGCATGAAATGAGATTGTGACAAAATCCCTTTAAGATTGGCAGAGCTGTTATGTTAATGATTGCTATAAAACCATATACAGCATAATCAGAAAGTCGTAGTCTGAAGATGGCTGCGAAGAGCAGGCTCTTTAAAACTGCATGGTGAGAAAACCCCTTTAACGTCTCTAGACGACAGATGCTTTGTGCCCTAACTGGAAACCATTCTTCATTTTAGATGGACTTAAGGAAGTAATAAGGCAAAATTTTTAATACAAAATAAGCAATTGCAGCTGAATAGAACTAGGTTGTAATGCCAGACACAGACCATGGATAACAATTTTGGGAAAAAAACACAGACATCATTCAAATTCTTTAATTGTAACCAGTAAACCTTCTGACAAACCATCTATTTGACACGTATGAAGAACTGTTAAGTGAAAACCAAGTCTAAGAAGTCTTCAAAATGGGAACTAAAACCGATACTGATACATGTCCCTGCATCTTTATATGCTAATTAAATTATCATTCCTCAGGCTATGTTCACATCACATTGGTAGTCTATGCTTGCCATATCTTATGAAAAATGATTTCAGGTATCCCTGTGTCCATGGCCAGATATACCAATAGAGTATCACTTGTTACTTCGGTGACATTGTATACTTTTCTTGTACTTACACACAAGACGATTTTGTAAAGAAATGCTTAATGTGTGATATCAATTTACAATTTAGCTATGTGTCATATTATGGGGTAACATCAGTGTATAACCATGAAATGTTCACAGTGAATACACTGAACATGGTGTGAGCACAGCCTTACATACATCTAGAAAGAGCCAACCACTACTGTATCAGTGAGAATTGTCTCTATATGATATTTCCATCTGAAGTCTTACCACTACCATTACGTGGACCCAAGACAAAGGCAGATTGTATAAAGATTGTATCAAACTGGATTGATTCATGACAGAATATTTATGTCATGGTACAAATGCCAGCCAGCTAAAGGTGT
The DNA here is from genome assembly GCA_025379985.1 of Phyllomedusa bahiana. Lineage (NCBI taxonomy): Eukaryota > Metazoa > Chordata > Amphibia > Anura > Hylidae > Phyllomedusa > Phyllomedusa bahiana. The sequence continues at coordinate 58,343 of JAODAL010003244.1, forward strand.
GTTCCATTTTGTACAGTCCCTACTCTTAAGATGGTTCACTTAATAAAAAGTTGACCACAAAGTGTCCCGTTCCTGGGACCTCTATTAATCAGTTGTAATATGTGAGAAAACCTGGCAGTGAGGGTGAGGGTGAGTCTGGCGTCATAGCCCTGTTTGCTAAATTTTTAATCAGGCACACTCCAAAATTAGGTGCATTATAAAGCGTTCACAACACTTTGTAATGCGCCTAAGATTTTGGGGCGTGCTGGAGGCGTGTCGCACTACAACTGTATGGTTCTACACATTTATCACTTTTGAGCGGCAAATCCAGGTGCATTACTGCTGGAATAGGTAGAGCACTTTAAAAGTGGTTTACCTGAACCTGAAGTGTCGCTTTGTAGCTAGAAAGCGCTAAATCTATGACCCGCAGTAGTACAGGTTCATAGATTGAGGCGCATTCTCCGCTACTAATGTGTGCAAAAGAAATGGCGCCTGAGCGCCGAAATACATACATGTCACCCTAAGTGTTATTTTCAATGTAGCACCACCTCTGGGGAAATTAAAGGGGTTTTGCCACGAAGTGAGTTTGTCTGCTCAGAAGAGAAGATTAAAAAAAAAGGCAGCCTCACGGAGGAGAGGGAGGGGGGCTAAGAGAGAGCCAGGAAGCAGGGAGCATGTGCAATGTGTACTCAAATAATGACATTACAACCAGTGGATTTTCTATACAAAAGAAACAAGATCTTTCTCCACAGTCCCTAGCAAGCTCCTTCATGTTCCCTGTCATCAGATAAGAAGTGCAAACATACAAGCGCGGACAGATCAGCACCTTTCAGCTCCTCTGGTCATGTCTAATGTAAACTTTCAGGAAACTAAGGGCTTCTGATTAAGCCTGTAGCTGTCACAGGCTTCACTTTTTTTAATGACATATGTTTAGAAAACTGATTAAATACCCATTTTGGAGGATTCCACGTCAATGTTACATCGTGGCAAAACCCCTTTAAGCATTACACAGTGTCCATTCGAATCAGTGGGTTGTCTGTGTAAAGCAGGACAGAACAGTTCCTTCAGAACAAGGGACATTCTTTGTAACAGATCTCTATTCTGGCCAAGAGATGATGATCAAAAATCAGAGGACTCCTTCTAAGAACTAAGAAATCCATAAAAGGGTACGGCAAGAGGTTTTCTAAACTGTAGAACCCCGACCTTGAAAATAAAAGGAACACCAGTGACTGGTCATAACTCACCTGTCTCCTCATCTATGCTGAACATAGAGAGGTCTGTGCCATCCTTTATGGAATAGCGTATTTCACCATCTTTTCCTTTATCTTCATCCTGAGCTGTGATGGAAAGAACTAATGTGCCAGGTGGTGAGTTTTCTAATACTGACCCAGTGAAGACGAAAGTTTTGAATAAAGGTGGTTGTAGGTTTTCATTGACATCCAGCACTTCTACCTCCACATGACATATAGAAGAATGTGGGAAAGGGTGGCCAGCATCTGTAGCTCTGACCGTCAAATTGTAGAAGGATTTAGTCTCAAAGTCAAGATCCTTTTCTAAGATTAAAGCTCCAGTAAACTTCTCCACATGAAATACCCCTTGCTCACTGTTAATAAGAGAATAAGAACCATCTCCACTGGGTCCGGAGTCAAGGTCCTGGGCATCCACAAAGTATAAAACGGTTCCTACAGGAATGTCCTCTGCAACTTTTACATTGGCAGTCACTGGCCGGCAGTATGGAGCATTGTCATTGACATCTTCTAATGTGATTACTATATCAGTAACAGAAAAAAGTTGCCGTTCTTTCTTTGACTGATCTCTGGCCTCTATTTTGAGTTTATATTTCGGCAACAGCTCTCTGTCCAACACACTCTTAACAGTTAAGTCACCTGTGACACTGTCAATGGTAAACTTATCAGTCGGGGTTAGAAGGGAATACCTGACCCGGCCATTGTCCTCCTTGTCGATGTCATCTGCCTTTACTTGAACAACAACACTACCGATCTTAGCATCCTCTCGAATCACCACGCAGTATCCTGATGAGGGAAACCTTGGTTCATTATCATTTATATCCAACACATTGATAGCTAAAATTTTCCAGGAAGATTTTTGAGGTGTCCCAAGGTCATACACTGTAATATTAAGAATATATGAACTGGTGGATTCATGGTCTAAGGGTGAAGATACTATCAGCTCCCCAGATTCCATGTTAATGTCAAAGCATCCATCATTACTTCCATCAGATATCACATAGACTAGTTTGCCATTAAAACCAGTATCCAGGTCAATGGCAGTCAACAGAGCAATGAAAGAATTGATAACTGTATCCTCAGCCACATCAAGAGATACTGGAAAATTGTCATCAAATTGAGGAGCATGATTATTAATCAGATGGTTGTTAAATGACGTGTCCTCATCGTAGCTTTGCTTCTCAGTTTGCAAACTGAAGGAATTTTTCATGTTTTCCATTATCCTGTTAACCACACCAGTTTCTTGGCAATGTAGAGATTTTGGAGAACCGTTATTTAATACAGTGATATTAACAAATGTGGGCACAGCTTCATTTTCTCCATCGCTAGCAGTAACAACTAACAGAAAATAAGGGTTAGGAGATGGTGGATCATACAAGTCACCTCTGATTGTAATTTCTCCAGATGTGGGGTCTAACCGGACTTTCTGCAGCTCATTGCCAGATACAATCTGGTACTGTATAGTCTGAAGCTCATCTACATCCACAGCTGAGAGTTCTGCCACCTTCTCACCAATGGGCATGTCTCTCGTGATATTTAGACTGCAGTTGACCTTCTCAAAAACTGGAGCATTGTCATTCAGATTGTTCATAAAGAGAGAGACATAAACTTCAGTTTGCCTACGAAAAGGTGAGCCTAGATCTGATGCCCAGACCTTCAGATTATAGATCCTTTGATTCAACTCATAGTCCAGCACCCTACTGTTAGAAATAACTCCTGTTATCGGGTCGATTACGAAAGGAGCAGATTTTGGACTGACCAACTTGTATATCAATTTGCCATTGCTCCCCTGGTCTGCATCAGTTGCAGAAACTTTTATTATCCTTGTTCCAATGGGAGAATTTTCATTGAAAGTTCCCTCATATTTGGACTGAGAAAATATAGGGGAATGATTATTGCAGTCTATAAGGTCAACAATGACAGAAGTGGAGACCTGACCATCAAGTGCTGTAACCTCTAAATTGTACTGAGACTGATCTTTTACATCCATATGCTTTTTGGTCAAAATCAAACCACTTTTGCTTATTAGCCTAAACTTATCAGTATAAGTTTGCAAATAATATCCACCCGATGGAGTTGCAGGATGAAGTTTAACCATAGCAACATGACTACCAGGTGGGGAGCATTCATTTATCTGTACTTGATAGACATGCTGTTCGAATCTTGCTAGGGCGTATCTCCATGGAGGGATATAAATTGTTTTCAGGGGGGAATAAACTGGTGGCTTGCTTTTGTCTTTGGCTCTAAGACTTAGATTGAAGCCTTGTGAGTGTTCCAGCCAGTTTATCTGTGCAGTCGATACCACAGTAAATTCATTTTTCCCCACGTAAGACCTTAATACTTTGAAGTAACCAAAGGAATCTCCATCCACAATCTCAACAGAATCTATGGTGCATCCTGGATCTAAGAAGTCCATGACCACAGTGGCATAAAGGAGCCTCTCAGAAGAGTCAGGCATGACTGTTGTAACAGATGAGATGAATGGAGGCTTCCTCAGAGCTGGTTGCACCATTACTTCCATGGAAGCTACATTGCCAAATCCATTACCCTCTGCAATTTTTCTCATACGGTCAACAGCTAAAATTTCTAGCTTGTGAAGATTTTTCTGGGTTGCATTCAAGTGTCCAATTAGCATGACGGTACCACTTGTTGGATGGATACTGAAGAGTGAGGACTTGGATTTAAAGGTATAGTAGAACATAGCATTCTGGCCCAAATCCGCATCTGTAGCACTTATTTTACCAATGACACTTTTAAGAGGAGCATCTTCATTAATCCTAAATTTGTATGATGTTGTTGAGAAGAGAGGCCTTAGATCATTAATATCTAAAATTTGGATAGTTACTTTAGTTTCTGCTTCATAATCCAATGATTTCTCTGAGGCATGAATGAGGAGCTGATAATTGTCTTTAACTTCCCTATTCAGTAGGGCTGTATTGCCACTCCTTATCCTTATTCGTAAGAAGCAGAAATCCCCAACCACCATCTCTTCTGTTTTAAAAAGTCCAGATGGGTCTCCGGAAGCAATCCGATACTTTATCGTCCATTGAGGATCTTTCAAGTAAACACCCATCTTTACTTGACTCAACACATAAGTCTTAGGAGCAGAATTTTCATGGATTGTTGTGTGGTACAAACTCTGGGTGAAACTCATAGGAGAATCCTCATTGTTGGGTCTTTGTTCACTTTGCGTGTAATGAAGCAGCAATATGGCAATAACCAGGACTTCTTGGGTGGTGGTAAAGACGACCATTGTGTGACTTCTCCCTAGAAATAGAGTAAAACACAAATTAGAGTCCAAATATAGTCTGAACATTTAACCAAAATAAGTATATTTTAATGGAAAATCTTTATTATGAGCATTTGTTTGTGTGCATGGTCACTAGCTGGCGTGTTTAGGAAATTATAATTAAATGCCTTTTTTGCTGATAAAGGGACTCTTTTTGGCAGCTAAGACCCATCAGTACATTAATTTTCTCTATTCATAGACATACAATAGGCTCCTAATGGATATCATCCTGTTTAAGATCTTATATCTGAGTAGTTCTTAACTTAGTCCATCTAAAATTGTCCAAAGGGTGGTCACCTAAGATAAATTTGTGCAAGGAGATTATTCAGCCATTTAGTATGTCTAGATCAGGCCTTAAAGGGTTGTTCCCATCTCAGATATTTATGGCATATCAATTGGATATGCCATACAAGATAGATGTGGGTCTCACCTCTGGGATCTGCACCTATTTAAAAAGGCACCCTGAAAGTCACCCTACAGAACAGAGAGTAAGTTGCACTTGAGCGCTACTCTTCATTCTATTCTATGGAAGTTCTGAGTACACCTGAGCCAGAACTCCCCTAGAATCGAATGGAGAGTACCAATTACTGCATAACCAGGACCTACTCTTCATTATACACAGAGACATTCTTACAATAGGTGTGGGTTCCAGAGATGGGAACATCCATTTAAAGTCTCTACACACAGAATATAGAAGTAGGTAGATGGTTAAGCTAAAGCTGAATGAAGGGTCGACTGGTGAACAACCAATTTGCGGATGCAACTATACACAATTTAGACCATATTGGCCAACAGAGTTGTTCAGACTGGCTATGCATGTTCAATGACACCAGGTTTGTCACTGGTAAAACAATTATTTTTTACAAAATTTTACCACGATGATGGTTTTATTTTAAACTTACCACTTATACCAACTGTAACGTAATATGTACGAGTACCTTTATTTGCTTCATTGCTTCTTAGGTTGCATTCATTACACAAAAAGTGATCAAACTAGCAGGGTAAGTATCTGCAAAGAATACCAAACTTTTGGAGCCAAAGGCTAAAAAACAATAATAAAATGCAACTGTAATGCTGGCTAGGTATTGAAAACCTGTTGACTTGTTCTTTATTAGGAACCGAGCCAAGAAACGCCCTGAATGCGGTTTTACTTCCACAATCGGAATAGAACAATTTCAAACTAAACCAATCTACTTATGTATCTAGGGGCCCTAAACTATAAGTTTGGGATAATTAGGAAATAACTTTTTTGCTTTGTATTTCGGTAGTGGGTGGATTGGGAATATCTGATTCACAAATATACTTTACCCGTAGTAATGTGTAGGAAGAAGCCATGATTTTGTCTAGGACTAGCATACTTAAAGGGGTTGTCTAAGAATAGAAAGCATAGCTGTTTTGGCTGATTTTATTCAAGCCTAAAGCACATGGGACGTTTTGGGTAGTTCAGCTTCAGTGCTGTACACAACCTTTGGTCGGTCAAGTGTGGGTCTGTTTCCAGAAGAAAAAAACAATTGTTTTTTCAAACCTGTTCAAGCCCTTTAAATACTTTTTGTGTCTTACTGCGGTTAAGGAGAGGACCTGATATGGAAGACAACAATAATGTATCCTTAATATAGTTCTGCTGTTATGTGAGATCGATTGCACTTACTAAGGTATGAAAAGACTGAAAAGTCAAACAAAATGTCTACAGCAAATAGCGGATGTATGCTTTCATCTAATGCATGCGACTACAACTCATCAAAGCAAAAACTATGACTTCCCTTTCTTATACAAACATCCAGTTATTTGCTTTTCCCTCTCTTTCCTATTAGATACCTGTGTATCAGATTTGTGGTGACACAAAGTACATAAAACAAAGCGCTGGAGGGAAGTGTGCTCCAGTGGGTTAAGACCAGGAATGAGGGGTGATAAATGATTGTACACATTGGGTAACAGATACCATTAGGGTATAATAATGGGTACATATTTGGAAATTCACTTGGTAAACCAGTTCCTGACCAGGCCTTTACCCCATTTCATGACCAATCACATTTTCATTTTGATGTGGGATGTGGGTTTGAACGCTTTAACGCAGGGGTGCACAACATGCCACCCTCTACTGCCCTCCTGTGGGAACCCTAGCCATGAGGACACAACCATGCTTTGTCTCTGTCTTCATACTTCAGAAAGAAATATTCATCTTTTTACATCTGCATTCATCTGATGGCACTGTATGGCTGGCACTGTTTTAGGTGCGCTCTGTATGACTGGCACTGTTTTGGTAGGCACTGTATGGCTGACACTGTTTTGGTAGGCACTGTATGGCTGGCACTGTTATGGTGGGCACTGTATGGCTGGCACTGTTATGGTGAGCACTGTATGACTGGCACTGTTATGGTAACCACTGTATGGTGCGCACTGTATGGCTGGCACTGTTATGGTGGGCACTGTATGTCTGGCACTGTTATAGTAGGCACTGTATGGCTGGCACTGTTATGATTGCTACAGTATGGCTGGCACTGTATGGCTGCCACTGTTATTGGGGTTGCCTCATGGCTGGCATTGACATGGTGAGCACTGTAAGGCTGGCACTGTTGTAGTAGGCACTGTTATGGAAATCAATGTATGGTGTGCACTGTATGGCTGGCACTGTTATGGTGGGCACTGTATGTCTGGCACTATTAGGGTATGTTCACACGGCGTAATTGCAGGGCGTACAGTATGCCCTGCAATTACGCGGGGTGTTCGGGAGTTGCGCTGATCGGTGCGTACTCCCGCCGGCCCCATTTACCTGCATTACTCACGGCGCGACATGTCACTTATCTCCCCGCGCGGCGTATTGTGCGAGCAGCGTGAGGAGGCGTAATCCATAGTTCTCTCTGACATCTATGGATTACCGTAATTATGGGACGCAAAATACTCGGCAAAATACGCCCCAAAATAAGCCTTGTGAACATACCCATATAGTAGGCCTCACGGCTGGCATTGTCATGGTGAGTACTGTATGGCTGGCACTGTATGGCTGCCAGTGTTATGGGGATGCCTAAATGGCTGCATTTGTCATGGTGAGCACTGTATGGCTGCCACTGTTATGGTGAGAACTGTTATGGTTAAGGCAGCCAAATACTAAAGAGAGTTCTACAGATATTTTCTACCGTAAATTTTCTCTAAACCAGATCTATCCCAAAATGTATGGTGCTAAATATAAGAAAAAATGTATATTCAATTAATGTTGTGGTGGATGGCATCGGTTGACCATCTATTCTTATAGGCTTTCATACAAGAAAAAAACATATACATTTAGTACTAGATAAGGCATATATGGATATCAAACTGTATAGTTTAATGCAATTCAATAGAAGTTAAGTATGGACACATCTGTACCTAATGATCTATACGCAGAACACTAATGATAACAATGGGGCATCCACTATGGGAAAGGAACGGTTTCACAATTAGTTCTTTTCTGAAATAGGCACTTGGGAGCCCTCTCCACAAGATTCTGTTTGGTTTTTGGTTACCTACCTCCACCTACTTCATTGTAGGGTTCACATTGGCAACCAGAGCATAAAACAGATAGTTGTTATAGTCCAGACTATAACTGAACCAACCTAGAGGGTGACCTTGAAACAGGAGCCTTACTTGCTGCTTAGGAATTCTAGGTCTTACTTAGAGGCAATCTAACATCAATATACTTTTTACACTAATAAAATGAGATATTGAAAAATATTCTTTTATTATTTGCTAATGATTTATTTCTATTTTTTTGTATATGATTATGGGGGCAGCCATCTTGCCCGAGCTGCTTTTAATAACATTTAGAGAGATGCCTTACAGCAGCTACATGGACATAGGAGCCTGTGAACAGGAGCAGACCCATTGACTTCTATAGGAGTGTTTTCTAGGCATGTTATGTAACCTGGGAAGTGTGCAGGAAGGGGGAGAGGGTGAACTCTGGTGGACCCTGTGTTATCTATATATATCTTGTATTACATATAAGATTTACATATTTGTTGTCAGATATACTTACTCTGCGTCTTCTGTATCCTGGTATTGTGTATTGTTTGTGTATTGTGTTTTATATGTATTTTATGTTTCATTGTTTAATAAAATTGTATTTTTATACCATGGGGTTGGTTGTGTTTATGCAGGCGGTAGTTGGAGATATTTATCTCTTTAGTTCTTTATGTTTTGAATAGTAGCCCATTGATAGTGATATGAAAAATTAAAAAATAAAACACATGAAGCGAAAATTCTTTAAAAAATTTAAACAATAGGTTCTATTTTGATGACATATTCCCTCTAAACCCTCTCATTAGTGCAGATATGCTCATGACACTTAAATATGACTTCTCTAAGTAATAAATGATCTTGAAACTGGGATTTGGCTGATAATGCGGCTCATGGCTCTGGATGCCTCTCAGGGTGGTGTGAGAATTACCAAAGTGGTCATGAAATTAATTGACTTGTTAAGTCTGTCAAAGCTCGTCATTTACGCTGACACATGTCAGGTCCCTGCTCACTGGAGTGTGGTGTGTGTTTGTTTTTCAAACTGCCCAACAACATAGACATCACAAGACTGTGCATTATGTGTATGCTACCAGCAGCCAGGGAGTGCACCTTCCCCAAAACATCCTGTTTGCTGTTAAGAGAACACTCTGGCTGTGGGTGGCTTGTGCACACAACTGGGAGAAAGGATAAAAAGCTGGGAAAACTAACACGAACTTCATTGTCTAAACTGGATTATTAATAGACACTGAAACCTCGGTGATATTTCACAAGTTTCTCTGATTTCTTGAAAAGATGTAGCAAGTTTAGAAATACAAGAAACCCAGACTAAGACTTTCTGGTTGTAATAAGGGCCACTAGACTGCAGTGGAAGCCAGGTCTGTAGCATAGAACCAGGGGTAGCACCTCGGAAAAAACAAACAGGTCTGTACTATAGCGACCTAGGAGCGATGCGCCCATACAATAGGAATACCCAAATATTAGGGGCACTTTTTTGGACACATTTGCAAAGTACTTGTTTTTTCAAGATCTTTAAAATAAAAAGAAATCCTTGAGTAACAACCCCTTAAACACTGACAGTTGCACTACAATTTCTTATTTGAAGTTTTTACCATCTGAAATTTTATTTTTAGTATGACCAGGCATGGCTGGCAGGGCATGTTGGGAGCTAGGTTATATGTTTGTAAGACCTTGAGCTCTACAAGATATCCACAAAAAAATTTTTGAAAAACTTTTTTTGTGGGTTTTTTCCAATTGCTTCAATTACCATTACCATTGGATTTTCCCTTTCTACCACTCACAAGTATAGAGTTATATGATGAGCATAAAATGCCTTGGGTTCTTTCCATAGTATTTAAATAAGTGAACAGAAACACTTATGTAAAGGTTAGAAGTCCTTATTGGGTGAAGGTTTTTGAGGACATGCTCCCATTTCATTCTTCATCACTTATCTATCCTCACCCTTTACAGCCTGCACTGAAAAGGTTTCATTAAGAGGTGCCACAAATCAGAGGGCTTCCTGATACACAAGAGATAATGAACCGTGTAGTATAGGCGAAGTCTCTAGGGAAGGTAACTTTGGGTACATATTCATATTTAGAGTTTTTGTAGATAGATTCTATACAACACGACACTGGGTTCTAGCTAGATTTTACTTTACTGGGAGCAAAGCTTCAGTTTGCAACCCTAACCTTGCATCCGAATATCATTGACAAAGCAGAGCGACATCTTTGGGCACATGTTCCACCAACTTTCCCCCGCTACACCCCTTGACATGACTTAATACAAACATTTACCCAACTTTGCATCTTGCAACTTGTTTCTTTATTCCAGCAACACAAAGGAATTTTAACAACTTATTTTATTGGGAGCGCTACACATAACTCAAGGCACATAACATCTTCAGTTGGAAGTTTAATGCCGTTAGCTAAACCTTACTGCAGTTATGTTTTTAATACAGCATACAGCATATAGAACAGAGATTAGAGTGACCCTTCTTCCAGTCTTATTCAGATATGCACATGCCTTAGATGCCATGGATGAAAGTGGGTACCAACAACTTTACACACCATTTATGAACGTACAAAAACCACTTTCTTAGATTCAGGCGCATTATACACTTCGCACAATGCACTTCGACGCAGCTATTTGCATACATTTCTACCTATGTGTTTTTTCAAGGTCATCAATTCTAGATCAACATATTTTTCTTTTGGTTTATGCTCCTCCTTTCTGCAGAATGAATAAGGAAGGTTGTCCAGAGTCCTCCAAAAATGAAGTCTTTATTCCACGTTAAAAGTATATTACAGAGACCAACAAACAGATGCTCCTTCTTTCTGTTCCATCATAGTTGAAATTGTCACATCTATCACAATGAGGAAGGATGGAAGAGACACAAAGGTGGAGCAACTATGACATGCCTACTGCGGCTGTGGAGGTGTCAGCATTCTGGTGACCTCTTAAAAGGTATTTTGCCAGGAAGTGAGTTCCATACCTCTTATCTGCTCAGGAGAGAAGATAAAAAAAGCATGCTTAGTCACGGGTGTGGGGGATGGGGCAGAAAGCAGGGAGCATCTGCTACACTGCACTTTTCTCCCCAGCCCCTTGCAAGCTCCTTCATGTTCCCTGTCATCAAATAAAAAGTGCAAACACGCAAGCTCGGTCAGATCAGCTCCTGTCAGTGTCCTAATGTAAACTGTCAGGAAACTAAGGGGGACTGAGCAATGCTGTAGCTCTCAGAGGCTTCACTTTTTGTAATCACATATATTTAGAAAAGTGATTAAATATCCATTTTGGAGGACCCCACATCAACATTACATCGTGGCAAAAGCCCTTTAAGTGTGTTTAGATTGATGGCGTAGATTACGCATGGAGGGACCTTCCAAAGTTCTCTTAGAATGTTAATAAGGAGCTCTGACCTTTCCTGCGCACATTAAAATGGAAATCTTTTTGATAGTTTTATTTATATTATTATTTTGGCTATTTGTTTCTAGACAGGCCCTCTACATTTAATGTCCCCACAGTCTATTGCAAGTCCAGTCCTAAAACATTGTTAAATTAAAGTCAACACAAGGGTTTTTATACTTTAGGAACTTATCCAAATAGTAACTCTGGTCTATGTAGTGCTTACTTCTCTGCACAAAATGCTTATGAACAACAACTCATACCCGATGAGCGGCGAAACCAAAAGGAAAGGGCCGAGTCATATGCACCACGTGCAGTTGTGATATGCTTTTTACAACTCAGAGTTTATCTATAATTAAACTGGAAAAAGATCTGGAAGAGTGAGATTCTGGATCAGCAGACTCACACTGACATTGCACCTACGCTGGAGTTACTGATAGCTGTGTCTTAAGGGGGATGAGATAAGACCCACTAAAATAATCAACAAGACGTAAGCATCTCCAACAGATTGCGACACCAAGACGTCTGCATCCACTGTAGAGGGAATTGCTGCAAATGGTTTCCGGTTGGTTCTCAGCTCTGTGTCATCTCTGGAAAGAGCAAACCGGTGCTAAAGTTACTCTTTGGATCATTTGTGCTCACAGGCGGCTGAAATATACACGCCCTTGTGTTAGGCCTGGAGAAAATACTTTTTAAAAAAGACTTTGGAAGGCAGGATTGCTATCTTACATTCCAGTGGAGACACATCATATCACTTTAGGTGGTTATTGATATGAAGAACAAAATGAAAACGATCTGTACAATGTTTTATTGCTCTTAGGGGCGGAAGCAGAATGGAAATCTTACAGATATGATAACTTTTAAGAAAAGATATTAAATAGCAAGCTTTTGAGCTAACTGAGATCTCTTCATGAGACACGATATCAGAAGAGGTCTAAGATATCTGGAAAGCTTGCAGCGTAGCATCATTTCTTTAAGGCTATGTCTACACAGCATCGGATAAAACCGTCTGAAAGTCGACTGTTTTTTGTCCGATGCACAACCATGGTTTTTGTCACGTTCTGCAAAACAACCATGGTCGGTTCTCGTTTTTTTGTTGTTGGTCCATACAATTGATTGCATGGGAAGCCGATGGCAAAACTCAAAACGGCGGCATATCATACAACATGTGGTATAATCTGCCGGCGCCAGAAAACGAGCAGAGAAAAAACGACCTATGTAGACTACTGGTCTTTTTTTCTGTTAAAGTCTATGGGCTAGCTGAACGATCATATTTTCAGCGGTTTTAGAATCCTAAAACTGCCGACAATCCGATCGTTTTTCTATGCCTTGTGTACATAGCCTTAATCTGTTAACAAATAAGGCCTGGTTCGCATCTGGTTTCGTTGCAGAGGTGGAACCAGATCCATTTTCAAATGGACATCAACAGCATCCGACGCATCTCATTGACTACAATGGGTCCATCAAGTTTCCACTGCAGTGTCACTTTCATGGAAAATAATAGTCCTCCTAGCTGCGCGATTTTTTCTGTCCCAACAGAATTTGCGATGGAGGTTTCCAAATGGAACCTTTGACGCTGATGTGAACCAGACCTAAAAGGTATCCTATATATAAAACTGCTATTTTGTTTCTCTAAAGCCAGATTCCCATCAGCATTGAAGGTTCCTTTCAGAGTATTCATTGCAGATTCCATTATAACTTACAGCATGCAACACTATTTTTACCATTAAAATGATGAACATCCAATGGACCCAACAGGGTGTATTGAGCACTGTTGGTTCCATCATGTAACACATTCAGCACCATCTCTACGACAGAGGCTTTAAATAGAACCTCTAATGCATTTGTGAGACTAGCCTAACAAACATGGCACCACACATTTTTTCTTCTTACAAGCTGTGGTTTCTTGTCTAATTCTTAGAGCCTGCCTTCAACAATTTTCTTGGTTACTATCTGTTTTCGAGCAATCCAAAGGAGAATGTATTCTTATATTCTATATTCTTATGTCTGGTCAAGAAGAATTGAGGAATATGATCTAGAAAAGCAAGTCCTCAAATGGACTTCATAGGTTAGAGGGAAGAGGGGCATCGATATATTATTCAAACATCAACCAGGCAAGTATGTACAAGGTATGAATATTGATAAAATCTAGTGAGATAAACTTGACCCACAGAAATAATAATCTTTCATGTTGATTGCGTTGAGAAATGATTGAGATTCAGAACATGCACAGAACAGGTTGTTTTCATCAGGCGTCGTTGTGTAATACCAGTTCTATGCAGATTTCACAGGTTACCGAATACCTCATGTGCTCCTTCTGCATTAGAAGCATGTTAACCTGCAGCAAATGTATGTTTTACTTCTTCAGTACTGTAGGGTCGCGATGTTCTGCAGAGATCTCCGCTGGATAACTCTGATAATAAAAGTTTATTAGGGAAGCGCTCTGAAGACAGCTCCTTAATGTAAGATGAATGTAGGTTCTCTAAACCTCTGACTCCTTGTGAAACTAACTTTACTGGCTGTGACTTGAATTGACTTCAGGCACCACTCCACTCCAAAAAATGAATATTTTACAGGATAAGATAATTATATGCAGCTATGTAATACTGAATGACACACCATGGAGTCTTCAATTGACTTAGGTCAAAAAATGCACGTGTTCTCACAAGAAATGTGTTGAAACTTTTCAATGTGCAGGCAAAGGCTGTAGCCACTTTAATAAGACGCCCTCAGGCCGATGCCAATTTTGCTGGTAGGAAATAAGCAATTTTATGTAGTGAAAAATTTTACGGCCTGCACAATGCAGATTGACAGGTTGCAAGGCTCGTAGTGAACGCACCCATATCACACTAAAGTGCCCTGTTCTGTTTCATAAAATGACTGGCGTGAATAGGCATTGTGCAGGTCGGGGCTTGTATCGGCCGTCCTTCATCTTCAGCTCTGTAACCTCTGCAAAGACGGCTGATACCTATCTGGTATGACTGGAAAAGAAGAATGCATAGACGACTTGAGTCCACTCATCACAAACATAATAGATAGACGATAGATAGCTGCTATGTAAGTGATAGTCACTGACCATTCAACCCCCATAAGGTTGAAATCTAAAGGTAAAACAGAAGTATTCAAAAGTATCTTACAATTCAGCACAGGTTTTTTTACATTGCTCGAGGTACACTTCAAATTTCCACAACTGGTAGTAGAATACTGGCACTAGTTATAGCAATTGGTATTCTGTCAATGGAAAGTGTTAGTCCTCAGCATATAACTCACAGGCTTCTTTAACTCCTTCTGAATAGCCGGTCATAATAATATGGCTCTTTTTTTTTCTCCATGCCTTCCAAGAGCCATAACATTTTAATTATTTTTCTTCTACATAGACATATCAGGGCTTTTTTTTGCGGGACAAGATACTTTCTAATGGTGTTATTGACTGTACAATAGAATATACTGGGAAACCGAAAAAGTACCTATGCCATGTTTGCTGAGGTTTTGTTTTTACGGTGTTCACTCTTCGCTATAAATGATGTGTTATCTGTATTCTGCAGGTTAATATGATTCTGGAAATACAAAATATGTTGGGTTTTCATTTTGTTTTAGTGCTGTTGAAAAAATACAAGCATTTTTGGGTCTTAATTTGCGTTGCAGCGCCTTTGTACCAAAACGTTGAAATACAATAGTTGGGTTTTTGGTTCAGTGCTGTGGAAAAAATACAAGCATTCTCTAGGTCTTAAATTTGCGTTGCAGCGCCATTTTCTGTGACCAATAACTTTTTTGTTCTTCCAATCTATGGACCTGAGTGAGAGTGCATTTTTTTGTGGGCTGAAGTGAAATTTTTATTGGTAATGTTTACGGATACTAGTAGATGCGATTTTTTGATCACTTTTTATTCCAGTTGCAAAAAAGGGGTGATTTGAACTTTTAATTTTTTTTACTTTTTTATACTTTTTACACTTTTTTTTTACTATGTACATTGAGTTCCCTTAGGGCGTGATCATCAGTACACTCTTCTACACTATATAACCAATGGCGGTTATGTTACTTCCTGTCTAAAGTGTAGGGCAGGATGTATTAGAACCACCATTTTGGTACATCCTTCTGTATTATTTATATAATCCAGAAGGATGTAAAGGCAATCAAGCCCTCTAGAGGTCAAGCACCCTAAGGTGTTTAACTGTATTAGTGAAAAAAAAAGTTTTAAAAATATAAAAAGTATTACAAAATATTAAAAGTTCTAATAACCTCTCCTTTTGCCATTTTAAAAATAAAGAAAGTTAAAAGAATAAGAAAAGTTACACAATTGATATCACTGCGTCAGTAAAAGTGTGATCTATTGAAATGTAACATAGTTTATTCTGTATGCTAAACAGTGTAGAACAGTGGTCTTTCCACTTTCACAAAAAAATTGTTATAAAAAGCGATCAAATAGTTGTGTGAATGCCCAAATGATACCAATAAAAATTATCCCTCAGCCTGCAAAAAGCGAGCCCTTGCACAGGTCAATAGAAGAGCAAAAATTAGAAATAGAAAATGTTTTTCTTTTTTTAGAGCACTTAACCATAATGAAAACCCTACATATTTGGAATTAATGGAATCTTAGCAACCTGTAAAATACAGATAACATATCATTTATACCAAAGAGTGAACACCATAAAAACAATCCGCAAACGTACTTTTTTTCAAATTTCACCCCGCTTAGAATTTTTGGGGGGTTTCCCAGTACATTCTATGGTACGGTCAATGGCATAATTAAAACGTACATCTTATCTTGCAAATAAAAAAAGCCCTCATATGACTATGTTGATCGAAAAGTAAAAAAGTTAAGGTGCTTGGAAGGCAGGAAGGAAAAAAAACAAAGAGCCAAAAAATTCTGAACGACTGTCAGGAAAGGGTTAATGGCTGCAGGACTGTCGGGACCTTTGATAGGCTTATTTGTCTGGACCGGATATAGACTAATATTTATTAATCAAAAGAGAAGAATCCCTCTCCAACACTACATGATAGGATTTGTGATAGGACTGGCTGCTACTGGACTTTATAGACCCTGTCCAGTGGTCCCTGCTCTACTGTCTGAACCTGGACCCACCAAAGACCTCATAGATAGACCAGCCGAACCCTGTATGCAGGATTATTCTGAGGATAATGCTATTGTATGGATTTATTTATACACATGAATAATACAAAATCACTGTTTTGCAGACACATTAAAGCAGCACTAAGGGCAGGCTTATGTATGTTCCCATGAGATGTGTGCAATAGAGATAACATCTCCTGCCTTAGATAAGGCATTGCAAGAAGCACCTCCAGTTTATGGAGTTAAATCTGCAATGGTTGATAATGGCTCTAGATGTTTTATATTCCAGGAGGAGCTGATAAAGATGTAAGGCAGATAAGGAGTCAGAGACATATAGTCATATAATTAGTGATAGGTGTAGAGGAACAATTTCATTATGGCTGTCTGATGGCAAATAAATCATTTGATCTACTTGTCTGTATGGTACGACCTTGTTTATAAAGGTGACCAGAAATATTCACAGCTTTTAATGTGTCAGTCTAATTAAAGGGGATATGTTCTTAGACATAGTGGGGCACACAAAGTAATTCTTATAAAACTAGCAAATTCCAAAATCACTTAAAGGGAATGTGTCACCAACAAATGAATCATTGTTTAAGTCCCATTGTTATATTAACACATTTTTTAGGAATTTTTGGTTGTTTTTTTTTTTATTTTTCATATCACTTTCAATATTTTTAATAATTCTTAAGTCTTGCAGTTTTCACTTTGGCCACTAGGCCTTGTTTGCACTGCTTTAACAGCAGTCAGAGAGATGCTTTACTGTAGCTTCAAGCACAAAGGAGACTTAAGACTGACTCAGTCCCATTGATTTCTATAGGAGAGTTTCCTAGTCATGCTCTGTGACTTGGGAAGAAGTCAGTGTGCAGGGAGATGAAAGGGTGAACTGTGATTATCTCCTCTTGTGACTGGTGGAGCCTGTGTTATCTATTCACACTGGTGTCTCCTGTCAGTTTGTCCCTCGTTGTGCTGATAATGAGCAAAAACTAAGAAACTTTCTCTACAGAACAGGAAGTGACAGACTATTATTAGGGTTAGTGACCAAAGTGAAAACTGTAGGACTTAAGAATTATTTAAAAATATTGAAAGTGATATGGAAAATTTAAAAAATATATAACCTAAAATTCTTTAAAAATGGTGAACATAAACACGTGAGTTAAAAAATAAATGATTTTTGATGACACATTCCCTTTAAACTTTGAAACACATGGGCTGCAGCAATTGCTAAGTTTGCAAGTCTAAATCTGGAGAATCGGATCATAGGGAGGGTACAAAGAGCTGTTGCGCCTTGGCCTCTACAAACTTGGAGACCTTGGGAACCTCAAGACTCAACAGACATAACTCTAAATCCGACAGTATTTTACAATCGCCGGATTTGTGGCAAAAACCGTGGTTGGTTTTTGGATTTCGTCCGGCCGTATACATTGAACTAGAATCCATCATAATACAGCGGATTTTAGAACATTTTCTATAAACCGGCGGTTTAGAAATCTGACAATACAAAATCCAAGCTGTGTAGATTTCAGCTTGGATTTCCTATTGAGGTCTATGGGCACTGGGTTACAGTCGGATTCCTGCAGATTCAAAATACTGAATTCGCTTAAAAATCTGATCAGAAACCAGTGCTGTGTAGACATTGCCTAATAGACTTCATAGTTATATAGTTTGTAAGGCTAAAAAAAGACAGACGTCCATCCAGTTCAGCCCATTGTGCTATAGTGCTGATCCAGAGGAAGGCAAAAACCCCCATGAGGTGGAAACCAATTGCCTTCATTTTAGGGAAAATATTCCTCCCCAACTCCAATCTGGCAATGAGAATAAATCCCTGGATCAATGGCCCTTCTCCAGAATCCGGGTCACTATAACTTGTTATGTTATTACGCTCCAGAAATGCATCCATGACAAGTCCCTCTGGCAGAGAATTCCATAGTGCTCTAACAGTAAAGAATCCCTTTCTATGTTTATGTAGAAACTTTCGTTCCTTAAGACGTAGAGGATGCCCCTTTGTTCTGGATACAGTCCTGGGTATAATCTCTATATTGACCTTTAATATATTTATACATATTTTTTATGTCCCCCCGAAGCTGTCTTTTCTTTAAACTAAATAACCCTAATATTGCTAATCTATCAGTCCACCCAGTCCTTTTATTATTTTTGTTGCTCGCTTTGGAACCTTTTCAAGCTCTCCAATGTCTTTCCTGTGCACTGGTGCCCAAAACTGTACATAATATTCCATGTGTGGTCTAACCAGTGACTTGTATAATGGTAGAATAATGTTCTCATCATGTGCATCTATGCCCCTTTTAATACACCCCATGATCTGATTCGCCTTGCAGCTGCTGCCTGCCAGTGGAGAGAACCACATGCTTGCATGGGCAAGTCTCATATATGTGACTGCCATATGGGGCCAGCTGGGATCAGATGGGATGAGGGTGCCTACCAATTTTTTGTTCCTGTGCCCTTAACTGACCTTAAAGGGGTCATCAACTTTGGGCGACATGTCCGAAAAGTGGCGTATCCTTGCCAGTTTTAGGCGCATTAAATCAGTTTAAAGTGTGCCTGAAAGTCCGATATTTTTTAAAAACCGGCGCCAGGTATACCTTAATGCACCTAAAAAGGCGCACTGCGCGACGGGGGCGCACAGCGCACCATATTTAGGTGCATTACAAAGTGTTGTGCCCGGCATATAATGCGCCTAGTTTTGGTGTACGACAGTTCATTTACAACAAGAATATGGCGTCAAAAGTGGTTTTGGCGCAAAATAGACCAAAAAACTGGCGTTGCTATGTTGGGACATGTCGCCCTTTATGTTTACTTTGCAAGTGTGTTATAAGATAGCATTATGTACCACTTACTAAAATACAGAACGTTGGCACTAATGTATTAAATAAGTGCTGCCCTCATGTCTTCCTCATGGACTTCAGGGTTCTGCCTCTCTTCAACAGGGTCGCTGAGGAAGGGGCATGTGACCGGACACATCTAAACACATCACATCTGCTGGTTCTCCATGCGCATCGCTTTTCAGTGGGGACCCCCAACAGACTTGTGTGGTCACATCCCCAACCATGTTGAGGATGGGGGTGCCATGCAGTCCACAGTGAAGACTGTACTAACAGGGGGAGAGTTCTTTACAAAGGTTGAAATACCATGACATATTTTAGAATTTGACAACTTTCTAATATGCTTTGCGATCTCATATTATTTTCGATATATCTTGTTTGTTAAAAGTTCTTTTAAAAAGATCTCTTTCAAAGTTAAATATTTTTTAAATGTACTTTACTTACATTTTCTGTGGGCTTCCTGCTGTTTTACATTAGCTGTTTGATGACAGGAAGGTTAGTAATTATATATCTCCACACACAGGAAAAAGCTCTGTGTGGAGCCCATGAGATCAGGTGACCAAAGAGATTTGGCCACCCCCTTTTGGTTCTGCCTCCAAAGACTTTCAACATGAGTTAGGAAACTGGGTTCATACACTGAAATCAAAGTGGCTTTACCAGGAAGGCATTTCATGCCTCTTTTGTCCTGTTTCAGCTGTCAGTGTGTTCACAAGGGGGTGTGTATGATTTGTTTGAACTGCATATCATGTGACTCAGCAGGCTTGCCATTACCATACCTTTCCTCATAGTGTGTTCACTCTAGTCAGACAAAGGTCTGTTTATGTAAAGAGCTATAAGTAGCTACAATGTAGCTGAGTGGTTAGCACTTATGCCTTTCAGCATAGGGGCCCTAAATTCAAATCCCTGCAGGAACCAAACATTTGGATTTTTTTTTCTTATTGCACATACCTGATAAAGATTTAATTTTAATTTTTGTGCACTATTTGACTACAGAAGAGTAGAATGACAGCACCTGCGATTCCACACTCGCTCAGCAGTAAGTGTGTGTGATTACTAGGTAGGGAATAGACTGATAGTAGCCACCTGAGAGGAGATGTGATGTCTGAGCATGTGTGGCCTGGACTGAGGAGCTCTTGTCACTGGTCGGATACCGTAGAGACAAGCTGTACACTATGGATCATTAAGGAGCAGCTTAAACAAATTTACAAGATTTTTAATAATGAGAAATTGTGAAAGTGTTTATTATTTAATTTGCAAGCTACCCACGTCAATTTTACTTTGTGGTAAAACGGCATTAAGGTTGGGAGCAAGGAGATAGATAAAGCAAAGCAAAGGATCTTGGGCTTTATACAGCAAAGGGAAACAGCTTTCAAATGCAGAATGCTGCTGCTTGGCTGAAGAGAAGGGAAGCGACATACAGGACAAACATGGTCACAGGGTGCGATCCTGCTGTTGACATCTGTTCCCGCAGTGACAGAACTGGGGAAATACAGAACTGGATGGTCTCTACTGAAATGAATGGGCGGTTTGCATAATGCACAAAATTATCTGAATATTGGTTTCTAAACCAGAAAATGAAGAGGGGTTGTCCCATCTGGACAAACCTGCAGGAGATCTGGAGGCATGCAGCCCCTGAAACCAGCGGCCATAATAGCAGCAGAACAGTAACATTACATGGCGCTGAATCACATAAATGTGGCATTATATTGTACAGGGTCACGGTGAACCCTCCAACGCGGGAGACTCTCCGTCATGTAGCTTTATATTCTGGTTAGAAAGGGGGAGTCCTGACAAATGTACTGCTGCGTGGGTGAGAAAGCTTCTTAGTCACTCATAGACCGAGCTGGAACAGTCTCAACGTGTCCAGTCACAAGACTGATTTGATCTATTACATGAGAAGGTTGGATAGTACAAGTGGTTCATATATTTCATATACCTATTATAGTACGGATGCAGAGTTTCCTGTGAAGAAATTTAAAGAAGATGGTGGAAATGTTAAACAATTAGTCACCTGGTTATGTATTAATGTACACACATAGTCACAGCCGGGATTAGGTCTGTAAACCTATTAAGCATACTTCATATTATTAAACAAACACTGCAGATCGAATTGGACAGGTATTTTTCCTCATGATTGCCAGGTGCGTTCTCTCAATGGAACACCCTCTTCAAAATGACCTGCCCATGAATTGCTACAGATCCATCTTACTGACATATTGTACTAGTGGGAATAACGCCCATTCATCTTTTTATTCAGCTTTTTCTGTGTGAACATTAGCAAACAACATTCTATGTCTATCTATCCATCTCATATCTATCTATATCTTTCTATCTATCTACTTATCTATCTATCTATCTATATATATCTATCCTATATCTATCAATATCTATCTACCCCTGTATATATCACTCAATATATATATCTATCTATCTATCTCTATATATATATATATATATAAAAAAAAAAAAAAAAAAAAAAAACACAGCAGCACTGCCCAAAATATAGAAAAAAGTGGGGTGCCAGCGATACTGAGCCTGGTCAAATACTCAAAACTTTGATATCCATAGAAAAACATCGCAGCACTCATCCAGGTTGCCTATAGCAAACAATCAGAATGAAAGTGGAGCTCTGATTGGTTGCTATAGGCAGCAAAAAAAGTCTTAGACCTAGACAATTTTCATAAATGAGGCCCTTAGTGTATATCTGTAAACAGTTACCATTAGTAATAAAAGTACAATACAGTGTAATGAGGGAGCGGAGACTAGCATCTATCTATCTATATCCTATCTATCCATCTATCTATCTATCTATCTCCTATCTATCTATCTATATCCTATCTATCTATCTATCTATGTATATATATCTATCTATGTATATCACTATCTATCTATCTATCTATCTAAATCCTACTATCTATCTATCTATATTTTATCTATCTATCCCATCTATCTATCTATCTATCTACTATCTATCTATATCCTATCTATCTATCTATGTATATCTATCTATCTCTCCTAACAACTATCTATCTATCAATCTATCTATCTATCTATCTATCTAGGGAAGTGTGCAGGTAAAAAGAAGGAATTGCGGCGCTCGTGTTCCGTTTAAACAGAACAAAAACTCCACTTATTATAGGAAGTGTTATATTTATTAAAACTTGAGGAAACTAATAAAAACCTCCTAGTAAAAAACAAACACTGTACAGCCTTTAAGTGTTTGGGGCCAGAACCACCCTTCTTCAAGGCACCTATAGGGAGCGAGACTCATCATCTATCTAACTATCTATTACTATCTACATCTACTTTACTATCCACCCTATTCTATTTTCTTATCCCCTTTTATCTTTTATACTTATCTATCCTATTCTTATCTTTTTCTATCTTTATCATCTATCTATCTATCAAACGATCTACTATCGAAACCTATCTATCTATTTACTATCTACTATTTTCTATCTATATTTACATCTATCTCTTATCTATCTATCTATCTATCTATCTATCTTTCCATATATCTATCTATTCTAATTTTTTTCTTTCCATCATCTATCCATACCCATCATCACATCTCTCTTTCGTAATTTCCCAAATTTCTATCATCACACCAATCGGATCTCTCTCTCATCATCTCTATCCATTCATTCATGTCTCTCTTAATCTCAATTTTACCTATCATCTATCTATCAAAATCTGAAAACTGTATGGAGACTGCAGTATAGCCATGCACTGAAGAATGGTACTGTTCCTATTATTCCTACTTGCAACCACATCAGACCAACTTTGGGTTCCACTCACAAATACCTTCCAATCCTGAGGCAAAACTACAGAAGCCAACGTCATCTGGCTTTGACTACTGAGCACAGGGGAGCAGGGCTGAGGGCTGCCTGAAATTGCACTAAAATAAAAAATGAACCTCCGCTCCCATCTCTGGCTGCAGCTGTTTTAGGCCGTGTGGAACTCCCGTGCCTCTTGCTGGCCCCCAACAGCGATGTCACATTCATCCCTCACGTGACTGTGAGCACACTACTGGCCTCAGTCATCATTGCTTGCTTGTAAAGCACCGACCACTGAGGCCAGTGATTTGGGACCAGCTAGAATGTGACGTCACCCCGGGGGGCCGGTGAAACATCCCAAAAAAAAGGGAAATTCCCAAAAATCTAGAAAAATTTCTTTAAAGTATTTGTTTTGGAAAAGAGCCAACATTAATGCGATATAAGGGAACTGGAAACCCATCAGAGGCAAATCTGGTCTAGGTCAGGTGTAGTCTTCTTGGGGAGAGACCTTTTGTATTGAATTTTCAGACCTATAAGTACAGGTTCACCAACATATATGGTTCGCAATAGTAACTGCATTGCTGGAAAAGATACAAGTGAAGACCTTCAAGAGACAGATTTCTCTTCTGTCATTATCGGCCTACAAGCATATCTCCGATCCTACGAGCAAACTCAGAAACAGCCTTTTGGTGCGAACAATCTGCGTCTCAACACTGGCTTTCAGGGAAAAACACTGTATTTTTTGCTGACATAAATCAAGTATTTCACCCAGCATTTTGGGGGTTTTTTAAACCCTTTAAGGCCGAACGCCGAAAAGAGTTATTTTTTTGCCTCCTTGCGTTTCAAAGTTGTAAAATTTTTATTTTTTCAAAGTCGCAGTTGTAGGGCCTCGTTTTAAAATTCGAGACAATTGTATTTATGGGGGGAATAGTTTAAATTTACTTATAAATAATTGCAGAATTTTTTTTTCAAAATTTTATTTTTTTTTTATTTTTTTTTAACATCATTTATATTTCACACTTAATAACTTGTTAGATTAATTCTACAGGTTATTACGGTCATGTGGATACCTAATATGTGTAGGTTTTTTTGTGTGTAATGTATGCACAATTATTTTTTATTAAATATTTATTTTTATTTTATTATTTATTATTTTATTTTTTTTTACACTTTTTATGTTTTTTTTACGTTTTTTTTTAAAAAAATTTTTTAAATCCCCTGAAGGGAGAACTGTGGTACTTTTTTTTTTTTTTTTACACTTAGTAATGTATTAGCATATTCATATATGCTAATACATTATAATCTGTGTCAGTCTGACACAGGCAATGATCAGGGCAGCTCACAGTCTGCCCTGATCACTGGCTTGTTAAACAGACAGCCCAGGGGCTACTCTAGGTCCCCAGAGCTGTCTGTGCAGCCGTTCCCTGGGCTCTGTCGGGTCATCGGGCGTTCCGATCACCCGGAATGCCCGGTGAATCCCATGAAGGGAGAACTGTGTTACTTTTTTTTTTTTACACTTAGTAATGTATTAGCTTATTCATATATGCTAATACATTATAATCTGTGTCAGTCTGCCCTGACAGTCTCACAGACTGCCCTGATCACTGGCTTGTTACACAGACAGCCCAGGGTATGTCCCCAGGGCTGACTGTGCAGCCGTTCCCCGGGCTCTGTCGGGTCACCAGGTTTTCCGATCGCCCGACAGAGCAGGGAAAGCCCTTTGATTGCGCTGCGGTGACGATCCACGGCAATCAAAGGGTTAAAGCACCAGGGAGTCAGAGGTTGCCCCACTCCCCGGTGCTCGCAGGAGCTGCGCTGGGATCAGGCCTGTGTAGTACAGCCCCGATCCCAGCGCTGTTTTGGCGCCTGCAAGCTCCGATGTCTGCAGCGACGTCAAAAGATGTCGCTGCAGACGAATGACCTGAAACGCCCGCCTTCAAAAGACGGTGGGCGCTCGTTAAGGAGTTAATGATCATTGTAAGAAGATTTTCCAACATTTAAGAAAAAAAAAAAACAGACTAAGCCTCTGCTGAGGACAGTAAATACTTAAATACACTCCGCTGTTGCCGATAGCTAAGACAGTGCTGATCCTGAGACTATGTTCACCCAACATCATTGTTACAGGTATTATACAGCTTATGCCCCATTGAATGGGGTAATTAAAGAAAATCTGTCACCATTTTTTTTTTACTTATTAAATCAAGACCCTGATCCATACTATTTTCTTCTTAGCCGTTTTTATTTTTATTTTATTTTGTTTGTAGATTTCTCAATTCAGTCAACTATATATGATTGTGGGGAAAGCTTTATTGCCTGCACAGCATTAACAGCAGTCAGAGAGATAATTTACAGTAGCTTCATGCACATAGGAGCCTTAAGATTGACTCAGTCCCAATGCCTATAGGAGAGTTTTCTAGGCATGCTCTGTGACCTTGGAGGAAGTCAATGTGCAGAGAGAGGGAGCTGTGACCATCTCTTGATGTGACTGGTGGATCCTGTGTTATCTATACACATTGGTGTCTCCTTTCAGTGTAATCCTACTTGTACTGATAATGAGCACACCGCTGAAAATCTCTCTCTACAGAACAGGAAGAGTCAGAATGTTATTAGGCCTAGTGGCTAAAGTGAAAACTGCAGGACTTAAGAATTATTTAAAAAAATAAACAAAAATTCCTAAAAAATGTGTTTAACATAAAAACGTGAGTTAAACAATAAGTAATTTTTGATGACACATTCCCTTTAATGTGGTGAAACCTGTATAAAAAAGTGAAGGTAAAATGGTATGTCTCGGATTTCTGCAACCCATTTTGTCAGAAATCTATGCCGTGTGAACATACCCTAAGAAGGTGCTATACACTGCACCAAGTGCTCTTTTAGACATGATCAATAAGATCATCGGTTGTGTCTTGATGTACATTAGACATATCATCTGCTGATGTAATGCCATGATGACATAAATGACTTCTCACACCAGCCCCAGCACTGCAGGCTATCCCAAAAAATTTAGAAAATATTGGTACGCACAACACTAAGTATGGTGGTTGGTGAAAAGGTTAATCCAGAGGAAACCCGCCATAAATTTAGGATGGAAATCCACGGCACACAAAGATTATGCAAAAAAATTTGGTGTTTTATTTATGAGCATATATTGATACAGAATTTGTATTATGTTCTCCTCTGAAAAACACAAGAAGTAAATGAGAAAAAAATGGATGAGGGGAGAAGGAAGGTAGTATGGGAGAGGCTCCAAAACACCATTCAGCAGGTAAGAGTCCAATTTAACTGGAGACTTGTACAAGAGGTTATGGATGTTAGGATAAAGCAAAAAGAGTGTGCATCACCCAAGCTTAAGTTCCTTGTTGAAGGAGAGTAGTGGGGAGATCATGAAGTTACGCTACGTTGAATGGCTGTTAGTTGCAATCCATCCAATGCCGAGAATCCAAGTTGGCGCTGACAAGGCATGAGGACCCTTCTGTGAGTTGTTCTGGTCAAGACTTGTTTTTCCTCCAATGTGCCCTTGGAATATGTGAGATTAGGAGTTTTTACCTGGACTTTTGTGACGTTTTGGGCCCTGTGGCCCTTTGTCAAGTTGCAGGCAAGGAGCATCAGACGGTGGAGGTGAAAGAGATCTTTATCCGCTAAAAGAGTGAAGGAGGTTTGCAATTTTTAGGTCTGGGTTAGTACCATCTCATTCTGGGATCTGTGGAAGTCACCAGTGATCCCCAATACCGTTGGTGCTCTTAGTCAAATGATAGAACTGATAGCTTAGTTGATCATCCAAGGATCACTATTTCATGCAGTAAATTATTATTCATCCTTACTGTTATCCCAAGTAAGAAGAAAGTATCTCAAAGCAAGTCAGTGGCATGGGCCAAGTTGTGATCTTTGTGCAATCTTTGTGCAGTCTAAATTTTCTTATCTGAAATAGTAAGGCATTACGAGCTGGTGGCTTTCTCCGATCAGGCCCTGCTATGTCTACTCCCTGAGATAGGACGCTATTCTCCATTCCTTTAGTTATTACTGCTACTTATGGTGCTGTTTTAGTGTCTTGTCAATAGGTGGTAGGAGCCCAACTTACTTCGCTATGGTCCTTTTGAATTCTAGTTAGACCCATGGACAGAACTGGGACGAGGTATTCTGGTGCTATAGGCAAATACGGCACATAACCCCCCCACCCCCAAGGGAGAATTCAGCCTATTCCATGCCTCCTTGCGCCTCCTTCCTGCCTGGGATGAAGTAATGCCCTAGGCAGTTGTCTACCTTTGCCTTTTGTCCCGGCACTGCCAATGGTCACAGTTCATATTGCGTTAGTCCTGTATTTAAATACTCTGACAAATGCAATGGCTTGTTGGTGCCTTACTGACACCATATTTGTCCCTCCAGCCCCTTTTCTCTCCTCATTACAAAGCAAAAAAGGTTTTATGATCTTCTGATCAGATAGCACAGAGAAGGATCCACAGGATTATCCCTATGATTCCAGATCTTTAGTTGAGCTGTGACAATAATCTCCAGACCTTGGATAGGTGTCAGAATTTATGTCTGGATGTTTTTTTCTTTATCATAGTAAACGAAAAAACCTGCATTCCAATGGATATGAGCTCAGTTTTCAAGATGGCTGCTGGTAGGGCCTACACCAGTGAAAAATACCCATCTTGCCAACTTTGCACTCATTTCAATATTTCCCAGACGTGTTTGATTGTGACATACCCATGTACAACACTTAACACCCGGCGAGTGCTCTATAGAAGAATAAAGGATTACTACATGTTCAAACTACAGGAGATGAGGTATTCTTGAACATGAGGCCAGCTTGACCCTGTCTCCTCGCTCCTGTACCCAGCATTATAAAGGTGTCACTCAGCACAAACCACAAGCTTCCCAAAGCTCTCCCAGCAAGACCTGTAAGCACATGTCTAGCTTTCATAGAGACGTGCTGGAAGCAAATTCTCTGGTTACACAGCCTTTTTATTGCAGTCATTCTGCCTGGGGTCACTGAGGAATGGGAGGCACAGCCACATCTTTATTATAGCACATGAGAAGGGGGCTAGGAAGAAGAAACGAAGGAAAACGGGCTACTTTGATGTTTTTGACAGAATGAGCTGGTTCACTGATGGCACGTGCTGGAATGAGCTACCTACAGATACTTACTAATCATGGTCCTCTAACTACATAGTGTGTGATGTAAAGGTTATAGTATAGCTACAATGAGAATTAGATGAGCGCCCATAGGTTATTTCTCTTCAATGCAAATATCAATCTATAAGTGAAACTTTGGACATTGTCCTTCAGGGTAGTAAGATCAGAAACTGCTGGAATTTAGATGAAACTTGCAGTCACTTGATCACGGAACCTGAACATCTGATATGGATTTAAGTCTTAGGCTATGTTCACACGGGTTAACTGCGGGGCGTAATTAGCCCGAGTACGCGTGTGGCCGTGTGGGCGGGGCGGGAGCGGGGGAGGGAGCGGGGGTCAGGCACTTCGCCAGCCCATAGCGAATCACTGCTAGCGGCGCGTATATGCCGCTAGAAAGTGACATGTGAATTATCTCCCCGCCCGCCGGCTTCGCCGAGCAGGGAGAGGGGAAGTAATCCATAGTTCACTATGAGAACTGTGGATTACCGTAATGAATGGGCCGTTTTCAGCCCGTAATTTGCGCACTTCGACGCGTAATTACGGACCGAAATACGGCCCATTTTAAGCCGTATGAACCTAGCCTTAGATCTTGCCCTAGAATGTCTGATTGTCACTTATGTGTCCATAGTGTCATCTCTGTAGGCATCTGACCATACTGTCCTTGGGGTACTTTTAACCTGTCTCACTACAAGCATTGATTTTTATGTTAAAGATCTTGCAAAAACAAGTCAATTTGCAATATATGTCCATTAACAGTGTCCTACCTATTCCTAGATATCCCCTCTTGTATGGGCTGCATCAGCTAATCAGGTCGCTATAGCTACAGACCTGTTTGTTCTCTCCTGAAATGCTGCCAGCACTGGTTGCTATAGCTACAGACCTGGCTTCTACCGCAGCCTAGTAGAAGCCAGTAAACACGCCCCTGAATTCAAAATGAAACCAAGAAAACAGGACTGAGGTAAGATGAATCAATGTAGTGAAACAACCCCTTTTTGAGGTGACGACTTGGCAGGAAAGATGTGGTTCATCTGTACAGTTTGTCTTCTATTTGAAATATAGAAACACTGATACGAAATTTTGGATGATATCAGTCTGAGAATACTTACCTGGACAACATCCCCTGGCCTTTCCTTCCTGGAAAGTGCTGCTAGTCTCAAAATGTCAATTTGGTGTGAATGGACTTTATATTCTAACACTATTCTACATTCTCCCCTAAAGAGAACACGGCTGAGCTGCAATAGCACACACAACCTATGGACATATGTGCTGCCCTTTTTAACCCCTTTAAGACCAAGCTTTTTTTTTTGGTTGATATGTTTGTTTTTTCCTACTCGCCTTCCAAGAGCCATAACGTTTTAATTTTTCCATCTACATAGACAGATTAAGCTTCTATTGTGCAAGCCAAGATGTACTTTCTAATGGTGTCATTGACCGCACCATAGAATATATTGGGAAACCACAAAAAAAAAAAATCTAACTGGGGAAAAATGTTTAAAATTTTTTTTACTTGCGCCATGTCTGCTGAGTTTTTTTTATGGCATTCACTCTCCAGTATAACTGATGTGTTATCTGCATTCTGCAGGGAAAAACAATTCCAGCAATACCAAATACGTAGGGTTCGCGTTATGTTACAGTACCGTAAAAAACAAAACATTTTCTATTTTTGACATTTGCTCCAGAGCACCACTTTCTGAGACCAATAACTTGCCTTGTACCACTGGGGTCCTGAGTTCATATCCTACCAAGGACATCTACAGGGAGTTTGTGTGTTCTCCCAGTGTTTGTATGGGTTTCCTCCACACTTCAAAAATATACTGATAGCTTAATCTGGAGTTTATACTGTGAGGCCCAATGGGCACAGGGACCAATGTGAATAATGATAATCTCTGTACAGCGCTGTGGAGTATAATAGTCCTATATAAATGAATAAAACCCCTTTCACTTGCTATATTCACCCTTCTTAGTCTCTCTATCCTAAAACATCAGATTTTCTAGATTTTCAAAATCAGCTGCTGTAAAGGTGATCTGTCCGAATTTACAACTGCTGACCCACAGGTGAGGACAACAGCTAATGTGGTTTCAGGTATGTTGTAAAATCTTATTACACCTACAGAAAAAAGCTTTATATAGTTTTCCTAATACAGATGGGTGTAACGTACATAGATCCTATTAGGGGCACACCAATAGTGGTCTGAGCCCCAGGCCATTAAAGGTCATGGCCCCCTGCCAACCATTAGAACCATAATACTAGGGTTGGTTAAACAAGTAGCATTCAAGGAACACTAATCACTTTTTTGGCTGTCCTGCACTCTGCAGTAACCTAAGGGGCTGACTGGCTTTGGCTACAAATTTTGGCATAGAAGCTAGGCTTTCCATCGCTTGGGGCAAGGATTCAGTGTGGTGGCCTAGCCTTGCACATAAATATGATGGTTATGAAGAATAGCTTGTGGAGACCCTTATTTGTTGCACTCTGGGCTGTGGGTAATACTCTGAAGCATAAATGGTTAATCGGCCTCTTGGTACTCTATACCCTAAGGGCGTTTTTTCAGCCGGTTTTTCAGCCGATTCTCGGTTTTGAAAACCGGCTGAAAAACTTTTACATGGACCTTAATGGAAAATCCGTGCAGCGGTTGCCGAAAATCATAGAACATGTTCATTCTTCCGTCAGGTTTTCGGACAGAATATGAACCTGTCTATGTGAAGGG
Source organism: Phyllomedusa bahiana (assembly GCA_025379985.1). Classification (NCBI taxonomy): domain Eukaryota; kingdom Metazoa; phylum Chordata; class Amphibia; order Anura; family Hylidae; genus Phyllomedusa; species Phyllomedusa bahiana. Next base: position 89,277 of record JAODAL010003244.1, read on the forward strand.
GGAGGGCTTCTCTCCGCAAACCGGTATTTGTCCTGGGCCGTGTAAAAGGCCCCTGTCTGGACAGATTTCTGTAGAAAGATTAACATAAGTTTAAGAAAAAAAACTTCTCCGGCTGTTATGACGTGCTCAACTTTCTACTTTGTACTTGTTCTTAATTTAGAGCATGCCTTTCTTAAACTCCTGTTATGAGGAGAGGGATGTAGAAATGTTATAAACTAGAACACATACAATCAGTCTTCATGTACTCTTGATATGACATGCAGATATTCCACATTTATCAGTGTAAGGCGGGTTGAGGGCAACCTTTATCCTTCAAAAATATGACAAGATGGAATCTGCAATGGGTCCTAATTCCTTGCACAAACCCCAAGCAGCTAAAGGCCACTCAAATCTGCAGATAATTTGAGATAATTAGATTAACACTGCATTTACTATAGCTTGTTTGGATGAAAGTCTGCTAGCAATTTACTATTCCATTTTTTTTAACTTAAAGTAACTGAATATGCTATCAGAGCTGCCAGCATTGGGTAATAGAGCGAGAGGAGCTGAGCAGAAAGATTTAGAAGAACTTGTAATACGTTCAACTACATTTTTTGCTTTTTTTGGTCGCAGAGTCCAGTGGGCAGGCTTATCAATGATTGATTAGAACGCCTACTGGACTCTTTAACCAAAAATAAGCAGAAATTTGAATAAATTGCAAGTTGTACGGAATATTTCCCCCCAAAACTATATATCAATCTGCTCAGCTACTCTTGCTCTATTACCTGCTGCTTGCAGATCAGATGTTCACTGTGACAGGTTTACTTCGAAGGGTTTGTCCACCTTGAAAAATATTATATTTAAATTGGGCCAGAGGGGTAAAAAAAAATAAGCAAATAATCCTTACCTACCTGTCCCCCACCACTGCGGCTCCAGTATCAATCCCTTCTTCTATACTCGTCCCAACACATAGTAGAGATTCGTGCTCCATTCACTTACAAAGGAACACAAGCCTACAACTTCTTTTAAAAAGTTCTCCATTGTCCACCACTTCGGTAAAATAATTTACTGGTACTTATCTTCCCACCGCCTCTGTTTCAGCACTGATGAAACTCAAGTGCCCTATGCGAGCCACTCACCAATGATGTCCTGTCCATGGCTCATATGACCATAAGCCAACCATTGGCCTCAGTGGTCACATGCTGAACAAGTAGGCAAGTGACCACAGAGCCACTGATTGGCTCATGTTTAAATGTCATGATGAGGAGCCTGTGAGGGACACATCGGAGCTCCGATAGCAAAAAAGGGAAGTAAACACAATTTATTTCTTTTATAACAGTGGGGATCTAAAACAAATGGAAAACCCCATTTATTGGTTGAAACTAAATGGACAAGCCCATGGACAAGTGGGGTGCTGTTTTTCTTATCAACCCATTTAAGAGGAACAACTAACTTCAGGCAGGTTGCTTGGCATACTGTGCATAACATCTGCAACTTTTAAACCAGCAACCAATTTCTCCCTGACTACTCATTTGTTCAGATCTGTGGTGCTTAGTTGAGGCTAGGGTTGGCCTTGCACAAGCCGCTCACTTGGCTGGAAGCCATTTCTGTCTCTGCATGTTTATTTCAATGGGTCTGGCATGCTGAACCCCAGCATGTCAGATCATTCTTTCTGCCGATGTCTGCCATTGAAAGACAAATGGGTAGCCCCTAAAATAGAGAGATTTGGTTGACTTTTATCTAGTAAATATGACAGGTTTAAGAAATGGCCTAAGAGGCTAACTCAATACAATACTAATGCCCCATTCACATGACATTTATGGCCTCAGTTTGCGGTATTTGTTAGGATTCTAGGCTTTTGAGTCTGATACATAACATGTATAAGCTCCGTAAATAGAGCAAACATAGTCCTAGTCATGACCCACTATGGTATCTGACTGGATACCACAACTGGAGACCATAAGCATGATGTGAATGGGGTCCAAAAGATATGCATAAATATATGTTAGTCATCTCTCCCAATGGCAGGCCTCCTTTTCCTTCACTGCTATGATAATTATGTCTCTCTTCAAGTACTTTGGCTGCCTTGTTGTTATAATGGATGTTCTGTCATAAAAGTGCACGTGTCTCTGTTGCGTTAGTATATACCCAGTGGCACAATATGTTATATCCTTTCTTTATTAAATAGTATTTTTGGCAGGTACTCATCGACATGCACAGACCTGTGTTGATTCCCAAGCACACAAATTAGGAAAGTTGAAATCTTTCAAAGTCTTGTTGTCACAGGCATTGGCAATCAAAAAAATGGTATGTTTATGCCAAGTATACACGATGGGTCTAAATCTGATGTCAAGTTGTCCAATGCCACTGCGGATATATCAGAAAGGATCGTGACTCTATAGATTGTTTAAATAGAATTTATCGTAAAGTAAAAGAGGGAACCTGTCACATTGAAGATTCAATCTGATCTGCAGGCAGCCTTATATAGAGCAGGAGGAGCTGAGCAGACTGATATATAGGCTTGTGGGGAAAGATTCAGCAGAACCTGTAGTTTATTTATTTAAATCCCTGCTTATTCTGGGTTAAGGAGTCCACTAGGTGGTGTTATCAGTGATTGATAGCTGTCTCTATATGCAATGATAACACCAATAACACCGCCCACTGGACACTTTAGCCTAGAATAAGCAGGGATTTAAAGGGGTTTTGCCACGATGTAATGTTGACATGGGATCCTCCAAAATGGGTATTTAATCACTTTTCTAAATATATGTGATTACAAAAATTGCAGAGCACACTTCTTATCTGATGAAAGGGAGCTGAAGAAGCTGTCAAGGCTCCGGGTAGAAATATGTTGTCTTTTGTATACAGAATCTACTAGTTGTAGTGTGATTATCTGAGTAGATCCCTGCTTTATCTGATGACAGAGAACATGAAGAAGCTTTCAAGCTGCTGTGGAGAAAAGGTGTTATCTTTTGTATACAGAATCCACTAGTTGTAGTTTGGTTATTTGAGTGAACATTTCACACGATCCCTTATGCACGGCTCTGTGCTCTGGCTGTGTCTCTCTCTCTCTCAGCTCCATGGCTTGTTTACAATTGCTTCTTAGCAGATAAGGCACGTCCTGGCAAAAACCCTTTAAATGAATAAAATGCAAGTTTTACTGAACCTTTCCCCAAATAACTATATATAATTCTGCTAAGCTCTATAACTTGCTGCCAAAAGACCAGATAACATGTTCAATGTGACAGGTTCCCTTGAAAGAGTAATTAAAAATAGAGGGGAAGGAACAGCTCAAGAGCTTGTTTGTTCATTGGTCATTTTTTTTATTTTAACAGATATGTTCATTATCTAAATTAACTTGACTCCTCCGCTTGCAGGATAAGCAACCGCATAGGCTTTCTCCTGATGTGAATATACTACCAAAATAGCCAAGACATTAGATGCAACCAATCGGCTGGGAGTAGATCACAAGAAAGAGAATGACCAGCGGTAAGATGAATGGAAATTATCAGAGAGAAGGTTAACATAGTTCTTCAATGTGTTGGGCCTATCTTGGAACACCAAAAGCTGGCCGTACATGGGTCATTGTTATATGGGTCATTGATTTTAGATTACACTCATCGGGCTGTCGGCCATCTCTCTTTTTTTTTTTTTTTGAACAATATTTTATTTTATTTTTCAATTGTAGATATAAGCAAACATGCTCAAAATTATACACTCTGCATTTTCAAGAACATAGTGATCACATATCGTGTATGGACTCAATCTTGTCCACACATAAAAAAAAACAAAAAAAAAAAAAACGAAGAAAGTAAAACTTATAATAACAATAGTTACACAAGTTAACATCTTGCTAATTGTAACACATATAAAGTGGAATAGACACAACTATTCTAATCTTAAACAAGAAAAGTATTCACAGGACTAAACAATAGGTGAGTACCCTAACTGTCGATTTCCCCGACAGAGTGCATTTCCAGTTGTCACCAGTGAATTGTTGTCCGTAGAGCATTTTCACTATTTAAGAGCATTCTCATCTCATCACCGGGCCATCCTATTCCCTTAATTCTTTAGTCGATTTACCTAACGGTCCCCCCTCCCTCCTCTTCCCCTCCAGCAGCGCCGCCTCACTCTCACCAGACGAAGAGTCTAGAGAAGAAAAGTGGCTTCCCACCTCTCTCTCCAGATTGATCAATGATCCTTCTCTCAGTCTCCCTTTAAAGGGCCTAAAGTACCTTTGAAATCTTCAAGAGCGTACCACTGTGTATGTCTGAAACTTTTCATCAAGTCTGCAATTTCACAGTGGGTGTAATGTACTAAAATAAAGGAGCGCCATTTGGCAAAAAAAGGTTGCGTTCTCTGACTTCTATGTTTGCTTCCATGTGGTCAAACCTGAGATAGCTCTTTAAGGTTATCGTGAGTGCCTCTATCGGCGGCGGAAGGGGTGAAAGCCAGTGCTGTAGAACCAGTCGCTTTGCAACCAGGAGAGCCACATGTACCGCGCCAGGGATCGGTTGCTTTTTAGTTCTTTTTCCCTCTTGTACATTTACCTCCCCCACCTCCTGGAATATCAATGTGTGATAAGTTCCTCCAATTGTCAGGTTCCATGTTTGTTTTATATATTTAACTACCCTGTTCCAATATTCCTGTATGGGCCATCTCTCTTGATTACCCTATACACTGGTTACTGAGTTTGGACAAGTGTTCTGAATGGGCAGTAAGCCACTGCTAGAATCCTCTGGTGGTGTCTTATCTCCTCTGATAAGAAATGGAACAGGTATGTTTAAAATCAATTGTCCAATCCTTCTTTCCAGTGATAATCTGTCATTGGAGGGAGTTGGGAAGTCCTCAAACAACTTAGTTATTCAGTTGATCGAGCCAAAATCGGTGGATTCTTAGGACGTTAATGTGTAGAACCACCTTAAGCCACTTACATCATTAGTTTATCCATTTATCCTGTATTTGGCCTCTTGTTTTCTCAGCAGGATATGGTGTCAGTAATTCTATTATATCATTTACAACTTCATAGTAATGTTCCTTAAGAACAACATCAGTATGCTGGCCCTGTGCGGAGATATTGATTGCATTATTCACTGTTGCATTGCAATCTTTCTTCATGATCAAGCAAAGGTCAATAGACAGCCTCAGCCGGACCTGAATATGTTAAGTAAGGTCTGCCCAGCCCAAACCTTATCTCATTCTAGGGGATTTGGTGTTCCCGTCTTCCTTTGATCTCCTACCCTTTGATAATGTTTTCCTAATTTTCGAAGTTGTAATTATGACCAGGAGGGCTGGATTCAACTCTAGTCATTCCCTCTAGGGCATCCTGAATGACATTTTATGGAGAAGGGGCATCTAAAGTACTTCTTGGAGAATCGAGACAAACCAAATTATTTCATATTTTAGGTTACCGTTCAACCTCAGTTCCTGTACATCATAGTAGACCTGTGTTTTCTTTGGCATACAGGTGTACAGTACTATGGGCAAAGTTGTACACCTCTTTAGAGAACTTCAGATTACTATATTATTTGTACATCTGTATTTATCTCTAGTGTGGGCTCACACGGCAAAGGACAAATTCTGTTTGGTTTTGACTCCAGCAGAAATGTCCATCACAACCAGTTTTTCGACTTTTTTTTTTTACGTTTTTCAGCAGTTTGCATGTTTTGAATGGTTTTTGTCCTTGTTTTTGTGCAGATTTTGTGCAGTTTGCACTTTTTAGACAATAAAGTGGAGAATGATGCACTATAGGTCCCGCATATATAGACACACACTTATATATGTATACACATACACACATATATATATTTATATATATATATATATATTATAAAATGTATATATATATATATATATACTAAATATGTATATATATATATATATCATATATTATATATATATATATATATATAAATTATATATATATATATACACACACATATATTTGTGTGTCTATGTATGTGTGTATATACAGTAATATGAAAAAGTTTGGGCACCCCTATTAATCTTAATCATTTTTAGTTCTAAATATTTGGGTGTTTGCAACAGCCATTTCAATTTGATATATCTAATAACTGATGGACACAGTAATATTTCCGGATTGAAATGAGGTTTATTGTACTAACACAAAATGTGCAATATTAGTTATTAGATATATCAAATTGAAATGGCTGTTGCAAACACCCAAATATTTAGAACTAAAAATGATTTAGATTAATAGGGGTGCCCAAACTTTTTCATATGACTGTATATGTGTGTATGTGTATACATATATGTGTGTGTCTATATATATTCTGTGTGTGGGACCTATAGTGCATCAATTCTCCACTTCATTGTCTAAACAATGCAAACCGCACAAAATCTGCACGGAAACCTGGACAAAAACCGTTCACTAACTTTCTGCATGGTTCCCATTGACTTCAGTGTTAGCTTTCTGTGCAGAAACTGAGCAGAAGAATGAACATGTTCTTAGTTTTTTAAATGCTTGCGGCCTGAAAACTGTCTGGCAGAAAATCTGTTCAGTGTGGACTACTGAGTGGATTTTCTATTAAAGTCTATAGGGATGGTTGCTTGTCGATTTTTTAAAACCGCAAACCATCTGAAAAACCGACCAATGAACTATGCCGTGGGGACAAGCCCTTACTCCTATAGGCAAAATTTGTTCTTAACAGCATTTTTTAAACCTTCTTTTGCTTACATTTACCAAAAGTAAGAGCTTATGGATGAGGCTATACTACAGATATGTGTCATACTTTATCATGGTAGGTACCTAAAGCCTGTTGGGCCCCCACTGTACCTCCATGTGATAAATGTTCCTTAAGAATCATGGTAAACAGCATTGCATTACTTCTAGGGCAAATATGGTGGCTTGTGGGCCATTAGCACAGTATCTACTGGTCCATAATATAGAGCCACAATGACTCCATTGAAAAGGCTGCATGCGTGGACACTATGCCAAGCAGTCTCTCCTGACTGATATAAATATGCCACAGGTTATGGGGACTGCATTCTGGAGATGGGACATTGATCCAGGAATATATTCTGATTGCCATATTTGGAGTCGGGAAGGAATTTTTCCTCTTCTATAGATCAATTGGCATCTTCCTCATAGTTGTTTATGGATTTCTTTGGATCAACACTGTAGGGTTATAGGCTGGACACAAGGGACCTGTGTCTTTTTTAACCTTATCTACCATGTTACATAGTGTTTTTTGTGAGTTGAGTTGACACAGATTTTTGATTGTAATCTGACTAAAGATTGTATGAACAGATTTTAAACATTTACTTGATAACAAAAGGACACCTTCAATTGTTGCTCGAATAGGTTCCTGTTTGCTTCAACACTGCTTCCACTAAACTTGTGAAAAAGTTCGGCTCGGGACATCCTTAACTCGATTCTTTTCTCTTACTATAACACAATTCATAACCTTACTGTAACCCTAATCCTAAATTAGGGTAAGGATTTTATGGGTTTTTACAGGTTAAAGGGGTTTTGCCACGATGTAATGTTGACGTGGGATCCTCCAAAATGGGTATTTAATCACTTTTCTAAATATATGTGATTACAAAAAATGAAGCCTCTGAGAGCTACAGCATTTCTCAGTCCCCCTTAGTTTCCTGACAGTTTACATTAGACAGGACCAGGACATTGACAGAAGCTGATCTGGCCCCGCTTGCATGTTTGTACTTCTTATCTGATGACAGGGAACATGAAGGAGCTTTGGAGGGACTGGGGAGAAAAGTGCAGTGTATGAGGCTGTCTGCTCTAGAGTATCCAATGGTTGTAATGTAATTATTTGAGTGAACATTGCAGACGCTCCCTGCTGCCTTGCTCTCTGCTCACCCCCTTCCCTTTCCCCCCCATGACGCTGCGTGCTGAGTTTATCTTCTCTCCTGAGCAGATAAGAGGTAAGGAACTCACTTCTTGGCAAAAGCCCTTTAAGTAATCTGTTTGTGGTACTCCTGGTTCAGTGGCGCTCTAGGTGCAGCATTACTTCTAATTACTATAAAGGGATTACTGGAAGTGAGATCAGACTGTGATGCTGTACTGACTGGAATCACCACCGGACCAGTTAACCCATGAAAACACTCCAACACCAACCCTAACTTACGGTAGCGTTACAGTTAGGGTTATGGTCAGGGTTGAAGAAATATTTTGGGTTTGGAACATAAACCTGAAACTCTAAATTCCCTATAAATTTTCATTTTTGGCTTTGCTTGACTTCTGGGTCTTTTTTACAGGAGCTAGATAGGCAGCTGCCTTTGGCAGTGCTTCTCTTCAATAGCAGCAACACTTCATGTAAAAATGACTAAAGTTGGAAGGGCAGTCAAAGCGTCCCAGTACAGAACATGTTGTAAATCCCCATAACCTCTCAATATAAGCTTTCTCTCCATGTGACAGACCGGCAAAGGGACAGCTCTAAAGTTTGAGGACCGAACCAAACACATTGGGGTTATCTCCAGTCACATTTGGATTTAGGCTTCAGATCTGCATATAGTTGTAGTCCGAAACACTTTATAGTGTAAATATTCTCTTCTGAAGAAGCAAATCTGATAACTGCTATGATTACCAGAAAATCCAAGCATTTTGTCATATTAGATGACGGTCCCAGTGCAGAGATACAGATCACATAGTAAAAACACCAATTATGCTGTAATTTCAAAGGTGCGTGGATCATGACTCATGTGTCACCTCACATTTGGAAGAATAAATTGGAGAGAAATCAACCTTATATCAAGCTTTGAAATTTCTGAAAGTAATAATATAATCACAGTTATCTTAAGATCAAGCGCTTCACACCTTATGATCATAGCAGAATTATTCCAATGATCTGTTTACATAGAGGAGGCATTTACAGCATATTAAGACCTGATATGGAAATTGTACAGGTTACATTACTGTACAGGTGCGGACAGATTACCCAAATTACAGTAAAACAGTATTGGAAATGTACAAAGCTTCATTTTGGGTGGATACTTAACAGTCAGATGATAATGCTTAAATGATGTTTTTTACACTTATTTTTAAATCCAGTCATTTGGGCTCCACCTGGCCATGGACAATTACCCCATTTCTTGAACGTGGGAGGGTTGTTCCCATTTTAAACATGTATGGCATATCAATGACTGATGGGTGTAGGCCCCACCTCTGGAACTGTCATAGAACAGAGTGGAGAGTATAGTGCAAGTCCAACCTTCTCACCATTCCGCATGGAGACTTTCAGGAGCCCATCCTCATAATAGGTGAGAGTCAAAAAGGTGGGTCCCACACTTATCAGACACTTATGACTTAGCCTATCAATATGCAATAAATGTCTGAGATGGGAAAACCCCTTTAAGTTTGAAGTTATTGTGACCACAGTTGAGTCTGTCCAGTGAGCTCCGTTCCAATGGACCAGAAGACAATCCCAGTGTTAGCTGACTTGGGAGTCAATTATTTGCTATAAGGGTTAATTGACCGCAAATGAGCAATTAGATCTTACTGATGATATGTTGTGTGGGAAAATTGATAACAACAAGAATTACAATTCAATAAATTGTACATGTGCATGTTCTGTATAGATATAGATGGCCCTCAGAGGCGTTTCCATTGGTCGGTCCAAGGAACCACAGTCTGACACTTTTTTTTTTTTTTTTACTGTGAACACATATGCTAAGCCAGTCTGACATAAGTTTGCCCTATCTGCCTGACGGGACTGTAGGAACAATAGCTGGTCCATTTTGGGAGCTGCCAATGGACACCCCTTTTTTCCTCCTTTTACATTGGCAAAACTGCTGGGGTACAAGATGTTTCAAGGGAGACCAGGTGTCCCTATGACATTTGTTGTTGATAAGACATGAACAAGTCTATGACCATTTTCTTAAAGCATTGTTCCATCAACAACCACTTAGAGCTCCCCTTTTAAGAGAGCCATCATAAAAATAATTAATGTCCCCTTTACTGGTCTCAACAAAGGTATACGGCCAATATACACTTTCTATGGCAATCGGGAATGTCAAGAGGTGGACCTCTGTCAATCTGCTGAGATTAGACAAACCCTTTAAAGGGGTTTTCTCACTACAATAATTAGCTTTTAACATGTAAGAAAATGTAAATGAAGACTATTACCAAATACATAGCTGTTTGATTTGGCTTTGGTCAGGAAATAAAGAAGATTTTATCTCCTCATAGAGCACACAAGTTTCTCTGGTTTCCACATTCTCACATTTTCCTGCTCTTGCTTATCTCTCATTACTACAAGTTGCCATCATCCAATCAGTCTGACCATGTTGAGTCACTCCCTGCAGAGTCTTATCTCTAGCAATGGACTTTGTTTACCTAATTGAAATGTTTTATTCTTTAGAGCTCTGTAATCTTTTCTAGTACACTTTATAAATCTCTAACAGTCATATCACTGCAACAGGAATGGCTAGAATTAGCAGAGCTGATATGCCAATCACTGCTAAGGAACCACCCACAGCCTGACCAGCAAGTGTGAGTCTAAAGCTTGCTGTGGCTCTGTAAAACGGCATAGTGAAAGCACCCCTTTAATTTGGTCATACTTATTAGGTTAATAATGATCAAACCTGCTGATTTTTGTGGCATTTATCTTTAATCTAATGTACATGGCAGGTGGCAGATTTAGGGAAATGAATAACTGGTTGTCCTTTTCTCCACCAGCTATAGATTATTACCAGAAAGTCTGGCATTAGTTTACTCCTATATGCTCATCAGGGCATGTATGCTCATCGGGTTGCTGGACAGCTATCTAATGTCTATATCAAGCCAGCGCCATTTTTAGATTCTTGAATATGGTAAAAACAGCCATTCCCCCAAAGACAACAACAATGTATTGGAGAGAAAAAACTGCAATTCTAATTTTCCATTTCATAGATGTGATTATTTTTGTGACATCTACACATATCAGTTCCCTAGAAACAGCTCAGATATGTCAATGATTAATGATGCTTTAAAAATATTTTTCTTGGTCATACTTTAGGTGCATAGGTTCTGACAAGCAAACCCTGCCCCCATACTAATGACTGAAACATAAATTCATCAGCAGATATGAGTCACTTATTCATCTTCTACCAAGTTTTGAACAATTTTAAACAACCAGCTCTTAAATTGGCCATTCACAGTAGATTGTTTGGCCAAATCCATCAAATATAAATGGGGCATTCCTGACAGTCCCCAACATTTTGAAAGAGAGAAGGGTGAGGCATTTGGATTTCAACATACCCAAACTTGTTGCTCTCAGTCAGATGAGCCACCACAAGAGGAATTAGGCAGTGGGTTACTCCCCTCTCCCTGTTCAGAATATATGCCTACTCATGCATGTGTATGGGGGTTTGGAAAAAAATATCTTGGCCAAATAAGAGTTCTGGCTTACAGCTATATGAAGTGCAGTTCATTGGTTCCTAAAAAAAAGTTTGTTGACAACTAATATGGCCGCCATTATAATTCAACCAGATGTCTTCAGTGACTGTTTTGTAATGTAGCCATAAGTTTCCCTAGGTCTACATGAGTTCAATAAAGATGCTGATGCAAGTCAGGTTTGGCCATAAACCTTACATGGATAGCAATGTTTGCCCATGTTGATGTATGTTCAGCTGATGCCAAATTCCCTCTGGCAGTAATTATCTTGAAAAGGTAAAAATCCAACAGTCAAGTCCTTGTTCCCACCGCTGGAAGATGTTAGTGGAAGACATGCTCTCAAGGGATAGACACAGGCGGTAAAAGGGTCTATCCAAGATGGGAAAGGTAAAAAATCCAACCAATCTGGTCCTTGTTCTCATCAATGAAAGACTTCAGTGGAACATGTCTTCAATGGGCACACAAAGGTGGTAGAAGGGTTCCAACCAAGATAGGAAAGTTAAAATTCCTAACAGTCTAGTCCTTATTCCCACCAATGGCAGATGTCCGTGGAAGACATGCCTTCAAGGGGCAGCCACAGACAGTAGGAGTGCTCCATGCAAGAATGTCCCACTGGTACCATTTATATTATGTATACAGTAAATGCATTGGGGCTTTCAAGGGGGAGACACAGATGGTAGAAGAGCCCTATGCAAGAACAGTCTTTGAGCCCCTTGCTCTTAATAAGTCAACATAAAACAACCCGATTTATATCTCTCTAACAGTCCACCTGAAATTGTGAGCATTAGCTCAGTCCTTTTCATGCAGTCTCATGGATTGAGCGAAGCTACTTTTAGGTTGCAGTAGATGCCTCTACCTACTACGTTTAATTTTCAACAGAGAAAGGTGGTGAACATTCTTGGTGGGTTGTGAAGACCATACTGTTATCACTACTAAAATCCTTTTACAATTTTATAGCATTAGACAATACTTCATTTCTTTTTCATATTTTAGGGAGATAGGCTCCTCCAGTAATTTAAAGTGATACATTTTCTTAGGCCAACTAATGTGGACCTTGTTGCTACCTGCAGAGACAGTCATGAATGAGCACAGTGGGGGTCATGTCTTGTCAGTCTACTGCATGGCACACGGACATGCACCATTTCAGTATAGGGGCAGGTTTTGCTTGTTGGAAACTGTGCACCCGACCCAACGTACTACAAAGAAAAACATTTGAAAGATGTCGTTAATCACTGACATCTTGAAGTTGTTGTAAGAACTCATCTGTGTAGATGTCCCAAAACCAACAGAGATTAGAATTGGAACTTTTTTTGTAAACCTTTGGAATCCATGTAACACATATCTCCACACAATGAGCTTAAAGGGGAACTCCACTTAAAACATATTTATTTTTCCCCATGCATAAAATGATTGTGATTATTGAGAGTTCATTCTCCAGGGCACAAACCACTGTCTACATTTAAAGGTGCCCATATACATTTAATTAAAGTCAGCCAAACTCACTACTTTCATTAGGATGGGATGACTATTTCCTGTGCATGGGGGGGGGGGGGGGGGTGCTGAATCTCCCCTGACAGATGTTGTCATGGGAAAGAAAAATCAGGCACACTGAATTTCAATACTTCATCCTTTTTTTTCTCATGTGAGATAAGCCACCATCAGAGGTGTCTCCCAGTGGCTAATCCTCCGCTCATCATTAAGTACACGTGCACGCTTGGCTGAACCCCGCATGCATGTATATTGGGAGGATGGTAGAAATAGCTGTCGGCTGAATGAGCTTTTAACCGACATCTATTGAAGGTATATAATCACTTTTTTTAGGTTACTCAACCTTCTGAAGACTAAGAAACCCTTTGGAAATAGGGAATTTTATAACTTTGAACAGTAGTGGACAAGGTTTCCCTAGGTTCACCCGAGTTAAAGATCGTGCTACTGCAAATCAGACAAGCAATCTGTAGTTAGGCCATAAATATTAGACTAATAGCTGTTGGGCAATGATCATCCATATAGATATATATTCAGCTGATGCCAAATTCCTTTTGGTACCAATTGTCTTGAAAAGGTAAAAGCCAACCAGTCTAGTCCTTGTTCTCTCCAATGGAAGATGGCAGTGGAAGATGTACTTTCAAGGGGCAGACACAGACAGCAGAAGACCCCCATGCAAGCAAAGAAAGTTAAATATCCAACCAGTCTCATCGTGTTCTCACCAGATGTGCTTACAAGAGGCAGACACAGATGGTAGAAAGGCCTCAAACAAGAACAGAATAGGGACCTATGAAAAAACAGAAACATAAAAATCCAACCAGTCTAATCCTTGTTCCCACCACTGGAAGATATCAGTGGTAGATGAGCATTTGAGGGGCAAATGCAAATGATAAAAAGGCCCCTGTACCAAAACAGAATAGGGCTCCATACAAAAAAAGAAATACAAGAATCCAACCAGTTTGATCCTTGTTTCCACCACTGGAAGCTATCGGTAGTAGATGAACATTTGAAGGGGCAAATGCAAACGGTAAAAATCCAACCAGTCTACTCCTACTTCAACCAGTCTTCTGGAAGATGTGCTTTCATAGGACAGACACAGATCGTATGCAAGGACAGAAGATGGGTCCCTTGCTCCTAATAAGGGCATGTCCCCACGGCACAGGTTTTCGGCCAGTTTTTCAGACGGTTTGGGGCTTTGCAGACCGCCTGAAAAACCGGCGGAAAATCAGCACAATTGTGCTCTATGGAAAACCTGTGCAGCAGTCCCCACTGCACGGGTTTTCCGCCCGGCAGTTTTTCCGCCCGCGGGCCGCCCGAAGAACATTGAGCATGTTCATTCTTCTGGACGGAATACAAACACCTCAATGGGAGGGGGGAGGGCTGTTATCCACTCATTGCGCAGAAAAGGCGCAACTCCCCGCGGCTGTGGGGACAGCCGCAAAACCGGACAATTACCGGCCGGATAAACCGACCAGTATTTGTCCCTTGCGGAGTGAACGCACCCGTACTTAGCAGAGAATGACCCTTTGATGTCTCTGTAACAATCTTCCTCCATAGATAATGACCTATTGGCTAATCTCAGTGAAATCAGTGGAACTGAACGTCCTTTGCCACCTCTACCACTTCTCCTTGCAGAGAGTTCTAAATATCTATCAGTGTAAAATATTTTCTTACATCAACCCAAAGACTCCTAGATTACCTGGGAAAACACAACCATAAAGAGAAGTGCAATATGACACCTCTTATTAGCTGGGCTAATGGAATAATACACAACTGAGTACAACACCATGAGCCTTAAGCATCCGGTGTGGAAATTCAAAAGGCACCCATGCCGTCTGTATTTCCATAACCTTTGCAGTACTTATTTATTGACTAAAAAGCCAGAGCGTGCACCAGCAGCATATTCTCCGAGTTGTCCCTATCAGATAAGTGTAGTGTTCCCCGGTGAACTGAGAAACAGAACAATTTCTAATGAGGAGATTATCTGGAGGGTCTTATTGACACAAGTCAGGGGTTGGAGTTCAGTCTTATCCCAACACATGTGGCCTGGGGTTGAGTCCCATACATCGCCCTCCCCCACGTGCTCCATAGCTCTGGTCTTTTTTCTTTCCCTCTCTCCTTAAGTATACTTTGGCTTTCCATTGACCACATCTACACCCCCCACTACTTATTGTCAACACCCTTTGAGCTGGTGGGGGATGGTTAGCCACTATTAGTATGGTAAGTAAAATAATGACATTTTAATGGAACTACTTAGTAAGGTGTATGGTGCACCTTGTACAGTGCTGATAATTACACCATAGGGATGGAATGGGGAGGGCATATAAACGTAGCAGAACTAGAGACAGTAGCTAGAGACTTTCCTTTGCCTAGGGCAAAAATTGAATTTGAAGCCCTAGACCTGTATCTAAATATCTTGGTGAAGACAAGGTAGCTTGCTGTCACCCTTCTCCTATTAGGCAACTATCATCCAGGGTACATATCCCACTTGTCCGCCTGGGTGAATCTCTCAGACAACTTATTAGGATATCCCAATCAGCTCTGCTTCATCTAAATAATCTGTCACTTTTATTTCAGTTATTAGCTGTTTCCACTTGCGAGTATATAATTTTCTAATCATTTTTATTGCTCAGTAACATTTTTAATTGGCATAAAATGCAAAGTATATGTTACACTAAGGTTTCCTACACACAGACTGGCTTTTGTGGCTTTTTTTCTGCCTTGTAAAGTCATGAAGACTTTTATAAGTGATTTTTGGGTGGTGTTTTTTGTAATTCACAGGGTTTTTTTAAGGCATTTTTCCAATAGAGAAGCCTATTGAAAAAATCTCTGATAAAGCGCCAACCTTGGATCATGTTGGATAGAAAAATACAGCAAAAATTAGAAAAATGGCAGAAAAATGTGCTGTTTGTTGTGCACTCTGTAACTTAAACCCATAGAAAATCGCAACAAAATTGAGAATAAAATGATGCAAAAAATGCCTTGCTTTTCCAAAAATTGCATGTTTGAAGCCACCCATAAAGTAGTCATACATCTTAAATACCTTTCAACCAAACAATCCATTCAGCCGCATGCCCCATAAGCCAGCACACTTAGTTTGGTTGAGTATAGATGTGTTCTTAAAGGGATCGGGGAGTACTCTGCTGCCAGACATCTTTAATACTTGCTTATACCTATGAGATCTGTGTGATTGGAGAACATCTATAGACCATCATAGAGTAGAATTGTACTCTATGGAGCCATATACCTTCTATGTATCCCATGTGGTAATTTTGTGATTGGAGAACATCTATAGACCATCATAGAGTAGCATTGTACTCTATGGACTCGTTGACCCTCTATTTATCCCATGTGGTAATTCTGTGATTGGAGAACATCTATAGACCATCACAGAGTAGCATTTTACTCTATGGAGCCATAGACCTTCTATTTATCCCATGTGGTAATTCTGTGATTGGAGAACATCTATAGACCATCATAGAGTAGCATTGTTATCTATGGACTCGTAGACCCTCCATTTATCCCATGTGGTAAATCTGTGGTTGGAGAACATCTATAGACCATCATAGAGTAGCATTTTACTCTATGGAGCCATAGATCTTCTATTTATCCCATGTGGTAATTCTGTGATTGGAGAACATCTATAGACCATCATAGAGTAGCATTGTAATCTATGGACTCGTAGACCCTCCATTTATCCCATGTGGTAAATCTGTGATTGGAGAACATCTATAGACCATCATAGAGTATAGCATTGTACTCTATGGACTCGTAGACCCTCTATTTATCCCATGTGGTATATCTGTGACTGGAAAACATCTGTAGAATATACATCAACCTCTATGTGTTCAATTAGAACATGTCCAGTCTTTTGTTCCTTGACTTCTGCCATCAAGAGAGTCATGACAATCCAATGCACATTAGATAATTGGATGGTTCCACCAAAATCAGCACATTTGGTGGACGTTTATCCTAAAT
Source organism: Phyllomedusa bahiana (assembly GCA_025379985.1). NCBI lineage: Eukaryota > Metazoa > Chordata > Amphibia > Anura > Hylidae > Phyllomedusa > Phyllomedusa bahiana. The sequence goes on from JAODAL010003244.1 coordinate 106,075, forward strand.
GTATGGAAAACGTTACTACCAGGAGACCTCTTTACTGGGTTATTCCTGCCATACTGGTGTGAAATATTGGTGTTGAATATGTGCACTACATATATATGTTCTATATTCACATAGAATCATAAGACTGCATAGTAAAATAGATATACAGACACAGAGTAATATGTATAGTAGGTACAGATATATAATAGCCACATATATTCTTTAGAGAATTATAGATCTATAATGTGACCCATAGAAAGACATCTTTAATATGCATTATATAGAGAGTACATATTCTGCGTCCCGGTACGTGCGCACTTCAGCCCCTGCAACTGCAATTCACTTTCCTATCAATCACTACATCTAAACAACACCATAGTCACAAAACCCTCTAGCAACAGCGCCATGCAAGCGTGGCAAACTACAGGCATAGAACACCTGTTGACTGACATGTCCATTAAAATAGGGCATCTCAAACATCACCTGCATTCTGTGCTGGCCCCAAAGTATATTAACTTTTGCAGACTAACAAAGCTGAGAACAATGCCTTACATTTCAATCATGAGAAGTAGTACTGTGCAGTACATGGCATGCGGGTAGCGAAAGAAGTCAAATGTCAACTTACGTATAATAAAAATAGCCAATGGCCTATTATATATTTTATACCTCGTAAGTCAGGTAGCAATTCCTAATGAGTTGTATTAGGCATTTCATCAAGTAGAGCTGTACTAGCGTAACATTGTTTGCATTCAAGTAGAGTTGTAATGTGCATATCATAGAATAGCATTGAACTGTGAATTCATGAAGTAGAGTTGAAATGTGCATATCATACAGTAGCACTGTACTGTGCATTCATCAAGTAGAATTGCACTCTGCATATTGTAGAGTAGCGCTGAACTGTGCATTCATCAAGTAGAGTAGAGTTGTACTGTGCATATTGTAGAGTAGCGCTGAACTGTGCATTCATCAAGTAGAGTTGCACTGTGCATATCATAGAATAGCATTGAACTGTGAATTCATCAAGTAGAGTTGTACTGTGCATATTATAGAATAGCATTGAACTGTGCATTCATCAAGTAGAGTTAAACTGTGCATATCGTACAGTAGCACTTTACTGTGCATTCATCGAATAGAATTGTACTGTGCATATCATACAGTAGCACTGTACTGTGCATTCATCAAGTAGAGTAGTACTGTGCATATCGTACAGTAGCACTGTATTGCACATTCATCAAGTAGATTTGTACTGTGCTAACAAAGAGTAGCACTGAACTGTGCATTCATCATGTAGATTTGTACTGTGCATATCATGCAGTAGCACTGTACTGTGCATTCATCAAGTAGAGTAGTACTGTGCATATCGTACAGTACCACTGTACTGCACATTCATCAAGTAGATTTGTACTGTGCATATCATACAGTAGCACTGTACTGTGCATTCAAGTAGAATTGTACTGTGCATATTATACAGTAGCATTGAACTGTGCACTCATCAAATAGAGTTGAACTGTGCATGTTATAGAATAGCATTGAAGTGTGCGTTCATCAAGTAGAGCTGTAATGTTCATATTATAGAGTAGCATTGTACTGTGCATTCATCAAATAGAGTTGAACTGTGTATATCAAACAATAGCATTGAACTCTGCATTCATCAAGTAGAGTTGTACTGTGCATGTTGTAGAATAGCATTGTACTGTGAATTCATCAAGAGTTGTACTGTGCATATTATAGATTAGCACTGTACTGTTTGTTCATCAAGTAGAGTTGTACTGTGCATATCATATAGTAACACTGCGCTGTGCATTCATCAAGTAGAGTTGTACTGTGTAGTATCTTTACAATAACTTTTTGGTGTGTTTATCAGACACTTGAGGCTCAAGCACATCACTTTGGTGGCACACAGAGTCCCTACGGATCAATATTAAGGACCTGAAGACTCTTCATTTGTCCCATGTAGTAAGTCTGTGATTGGAGAACATCTATAGAATATGCCATGAGATGGAGCATGCATCACCCTTTATAAGTCTCCATCTATAATAGGGGAACATACAGTATGAGCCAATATCAGTCTATGAGCACCATATTACGGATTGGTACAACATAGATCCATAAAACTTCCATGGACACGAACGGCTATGATAAAAAAAGAAGCCAGGTCACACAGTGGCTTAGACAAATAAATGTAAATATAGAAACATATAAAGTTCTACAACTTTAGGGTTCCCATTGGTAACTCCCCATCAAGGTGTAGTAAAAACACAGATTATCGATTGCTCTGTAGCATTTACTTCCTCTCTGAAGATGGCCATACACTTTAGAAACAGGTAGGTTGATGGTTGGGCAAACGATAGTCTAGTGACCAATCTTTCCATATGAACGTCCATAGAAATAATCAACCATGTTGGGCTTTACAGTCATTCAGACTGGAGATACGTGATCTATGATGCCGGGAGATGGGTGAACAATCTTTCTGGGAATGTCCTTTCCCAACAAATCATTAGTGGACTTGTGATATTTAAGCAAAGTCAAACACAGCCGACTTCGTTCCTTGTTGGTCAACCAGGATGACTGTTACTCAATTTTCCCCCATGATCGTTTTGGTCAAAATCTTTGTGGGCACCTTAACCGCCCACACACTTTTCTTCTAAACCAAGACACACATATCCTACAATAATTCAGCTGTCACAGATATACCAGTAACAATTTAGGAACCCCTTTTTATTGGACACTACATCATGTTCTTAGTCTATCCCATGAACTGACCTGGCTCCATGTGGTCCAGTTGCTATATTTCTGGGTTAGTACATTAGATATGATGAAAATTTTTGGAAAATTAAGGTGATTACAAATTGAAATTGGTATTTTTAACATTTTCATCAACCTACATTTTGCAGTTTGGAGATTATAGAACAAGCTACTCTGGGAATAAATTTCATTGAGTCAAATTTCCTCCATGTTTGATGTAGCAGTGCAACCACCCAATATCTAAAATCAACCATATTCTGAGACTCTACCCAACAACATGCCACAACCACCTCTCCTAACCATTATCCAAATTATTCCCGGACATTCCTACCTTGTTCATCAGCTCCTAGACATGTTCCTCAGCACAAGCGACAGTTTCAATAAAATGACTACCTGGATCCAGAATGCCTCTAGCAGGTTCGGCTAGTTCCTATGTTCGTAATTAATATTTACTGAGGTTCATAGAAAGACAAACTGTGTTCACGTGGAAAATTGAAAGAAAGGATTAGCCAAGTTGTGAGGCCAGATGGTCTTCTGGTGCATCTGTCAAAGTCACTTCACTACTCTTAAAAACCCATATAGATGTCCAAGCTATACTGGCAGGTTTCCCTCAGCCGCGGCAACCCAGAAGAAGACTCAAAGTTCTAGCTCAAATTTCATCCAAAATCCATGCAGAGCTGCTGAATCTGTGCAGGGTGCTTAGCCGGGAGCTAAGACTATCCACAACCCTTAACAATGCCAGTGTTATGTGTAATGGAATCATTAAAGTCTTTACTCAACTTCCTTTTGAATGTTTTTGCATTTCAAGGACAGGCATCCTCCACCGCTGTAGGACTCCCACCAGCACTAATAATGACCAATCTATTCCTTCTTTTTTCCTGGGCTTCTCTCACTTCTGCCTTCTGGCATCGCCCCATTGTTTTAAGTTTCTCTTTTGTGATCTCTTTGTTTTGTAATACTCTTTTTACTTTTTGACCTAAGTTCCTACTTAATGCTTTTGTGTCTTTTTCCACATGCACCAGAGCTAACTCCTTCCTACCCGAACGTTCTCTATTAGCAAGGTTACTTTTTTGTAAATAAAAATATATTTTCTCACTTACCTTAAGGGAGGTTGTCTCTTTTGAGGGTCAATTAGGCTTTGGCAGTTAAAAACTGGGGGTGTCTGACTCCCCTAAAATGCAGGAAAGTCCTCTGCTCCATATCCTTTGAATGGAGTTACGCCTGGTACAGTAGTAAGAGTGTCCTATAGTGGAAGCTGAACAGGTAGAAGCACAAGGCTTGCAGGCAGGAGAGGTGTGTCCTGTGAGCCCAGCTCCTGTCAGACAGGCTAGGGTAGAGTAGGAGGAGGAGGAGGGAGTGCTTTCTCCCCCAAGGTGAGGGATTGTGACAGAGCCAAATCCTAGATCTGTATGCAGATAGTTATATTCACTGCAGCAATTACAGTGGGGGAAGCGTGAGGCATTACTAACCGTGCAAAAGAAAAAAAAACTTTTCTAAGTAAAATTACATTGTCAGTAGCAGACTGTATAAGGTACACCATGTGGTGAAGGACTCCCGCCTGACACCAGCACCTGCACAGTAACTAGCTGCTATGCCAGAGGAGAGCGCAGGTGTTTTGGGCAATAGTTGTTTAATAACAATGCATAATATTTACTGGTGAGATACATAGATAGATAGATAGATAGATAGATAGATAGATAGATAGATAGATAGATAGATAGATAGTCAAGAAGACTCCAATAACTGGTTACAGTGTGTAAAAGGAGGGTCTAAGAACAAGGGCATTCTGTGACATCACTGCCATTGTATTGTGCATTCTTATCCCTGTATCGTGACATCACTGTGTATTATCCTTGTACTGTGACATCACTGTGGGTAATATCCTTGTACTGTGACATCACTGTGTGTATTATCTCTGTACTGTGACATCACTGTGTGTATTATCCCTGTACTGTGACATCACTGTGTTTGTTATCTCTTTACTCTGACATCACTGTGTATTATCCCTGTACTGTGACATCACTGTGTATAATCTCTGTACTGTGACATCACATTGTTTCTTATCTCTGTACTGTGACATCACTTTGTGTATATTATCTCTGTACAGACATCACTGTGTTTATTTTCCCTGTACTGTGACATCACTGTGTTTATACCTGTGTTGTAGCATTGCTATGTTTATCATCTCTATACTGTGACATCCTTATGTTTATTACTGCTTTCTCGTGACATCACTATGTTTATAAATAATTAATAAACGCCTGTATGTAAAGACCATTAACTAATACATTGCTGCCCTGATTTTGCTTCTTCAGAGCCAAGGCAGTTTTTATCTCCTGCTAGTGTACACAAGCTTTCCTAGGTTACCAGCTACCTCTCTCTGCATTAGAGCCCTGGTCGGGAAGGTAAGGTCACTTTGTATCATGTCTTTTCAGCAGCACCAGAGCTTGTTTATCTCTCTTACTAGCAAACCTCAACCATACTTACCAACCCTGCCCCGGGTTGGGCAGGAGGATCCGGTCCCCTCCCGCCCCTGCGGAAGGGTTAGTGAAACCTCCCGCTGCTGAACAATTGCCGGAGTTTCTCCGTACTACAAGTGGCAACACAATTTCTGCAAATGGGGGTCAGCTCCCGGTTCCCCAGAAGGCTGCGGGGATTCTTTAAGTGAATGCGGCGCCGGAGTAGCGTCATAAGATGCTGCTCAGGCCCCACTGAGGAGGGGGGGGGAGGAGTGGTGGCCTCTGTTGGCTATAAAAGTTAAGCAGGGCAGCGTGCACAGCCTTTTCAGGACATACACGGTGCCCAAAATGAGGTTGCTACCACAATCAGGGACCCAAGGTGGTGGGTACTTACCGCTCCCTGCTCCTGTCTCCCATCTGCTGCAGGAGGGAGGTAGGAGACAGACTACAGGAGCTGTCTCCTGTGGCCTGCCTATAGGGGGCTGGTGCTTGTCTCCTGTGGCCTGTGTTCTGCCCCCTCCAAAGACAGACCACAGGGCGCAGGAGACAGGCCACAGGGTGCAGATGTTACCCACCAGTCTCTAGCCACCAGAGACAGACCGCAGGGGGCAAAAGTCAGGCCACAAGGGGGGGTAGAAGTTGCTCTCTGCTCCCTGTCTCCTGCCCCCTGTGGTCTGTCTCCAGCGGCCACAGGGGGCAGGAGTTTCTCAGTGTCTTCTGCCCCCTTCAGTCTGTCTCTGGCGGTCACAGAGGGCAAGAGACAGGCGACAGAGGGTAGAAGTTGCCCTCTGCTCTCTGTCTCCTGCCCCCACAGTCTGTCTCCAGCGGCCGCAGGAGTTTCTCCTTGTCTCCTGCCCCCTGAGGTCCGTCTTTGGTTGCTGCAGGGGACTGGATACAGGCCGCAGATAGACTCTGGAGATTGCTGATGGAAATTCACTCCATCCCTCAGAGGTGGCACCCAGCATTCCTATCATGAACAGCTGGATGTTACCTGTGGGCGATGGGTGTCACCCAGCTTTTCTGGATTCTGGGTAAGCTATCCAGACTATATATATATGTGTGTGTGTAATGTTTGTTTATTTACAGGTTCCCATTTGGACTACATCAGATTCGGTGGACTATGTTGGATCAACCTTGGATCTATTGTTTTCAAATAAAATGGTTAAAGAGGGTTGTATTTGGGGAGTGTTTATTTTAATAAAAGTTGTTCGTGCAATTTGTGTGTGTTTTTTTCTAGATAAATCCAGAGATAATAGTGGCGGTGTCAGATGACAGATAGATGCCTCTCCATTACTATCACTCGGGCTTGCTGTCAGCCAGCTGTGTTTTTTGTTGCCCAAGGCTGACAGTAACCCTGTGTCACTATTACCCCAGTACCTAACTTACCAGGGGTACAGGGAAGGGCCATTAGAAGTGGACCCTCTAATGTGAGGGTCTGGTTCTGGAGCAGCTTCAGGCTGGTATTTTTAGAATGGGAAGGGACCAGTATTGATGGAGCTTCCCATTCTGATAGTATAAGGCTGCAGCTGATGGTTTTACCTTGGCTGGTTATGGAAAATGGGGGGGACCCCACATTGTTTATTTTTCTTAAACTTTATTTAATGAAAGTCTAAACATTGGCATCCACTGTAATCATTACAAGAGTTGCCCACTTTAGGATTCTCAGTGATTTTTGAAAAAAAATAAATGACTTGGGGTCCCACCATTTTTCATAACCAGCCAGGGTAGAATCAACAGCTGCATCCTCATAGTATCAGAATGGGAAGGTCCATCAATACTGGTCCCTTCCCATTCTAAAAAATACCAGCCTGCTGCTGTTCCAGAAGCAGACCCGCACATTAGAGGGTCCTCTTCTGATGGTTACTGGCTTTTCTCTTAACACTGGTCCCTTCTTACTCTAAAAATACCAGCCCGTAGACAAACTAGAAGTGGACCATCACATTAACAGCTCCACTTCTGACGGTTAACCGGCTCTTTTACAGAATCCCTGGTGCGTGGGTACTGTGGTAATAGTGGCACAGGGTTAAGAATCAGCCCTGGGATGACAAGACCACCACTGACTAAAACCAAGCTCCAGCAATAGTAATGGAGAGTTGTCTGTCAGGTACTTCCATTACTAAAACTGAAATTAAATGGAAAAAAGACACAAATTGCACAAAAAAACTTTTATTTAAATAAACACTCCCTGACATCAGCCCTCTTTCACCATTTTATTAAATAAATAAATCCAACATTGATCTGACATAATCCAATGAGTCCAACACAGTCCAAATGGGAAACATGTATAAATATAAGAACATTAAAAATAAAATGAAAGATCATGTCAGTGGTGATCTTCTGAGGGTGTAAGGTACAGCGTTCAACCTGCACAATATGATTATGAGGGCTACAGACACAGCTGCTGCACAATCTTCAGAGGCATGGCCCTCTGTCCCACCAATGAGATTGTAAGCTGTGTTCTGTACTCCTCTCTCCCACCCTTCCCCTCACCATTGTGCTATGCATCCTAGTGCCAACACAAAATACAACCCAACCTATCAATGCATAACCTCTCCATCTATTACCCCATAGTGCCTCACCTCCACCTATCACTCCATTCCACCTATCACCCCATAACCTTTCCACCTCCACCTGTCACTCCATAACCCAAACATAAAAGTTCATCATAGACAAAACGTATCAAAAACCAGCATATCAAGCATGCCTGTGCATCAACGGGTTAGTTAAACGCTAACGTGTTTCATAAAAGAGTTTTCCTTGATCGTAGCTATTCATTTTTCAAATAAATAAGATGTTATTTTAATTACAATTATCCTGTGTGGACGTGCAGCTGGTACACTTTACCTATTTCCCTGCTTCATTGGAAGAAGGCTTCACCTTCGATTCCGTGCTCCAACCAACAGAGGATTCCATACTAGACATGGAGCGGACTATTCTTTGCATTTGCATTTGTTGGGACTATCACCCCATAACTTCCCCATCTATCACCCCATGTGGATTTTGTACAGAGGTGGCCACAGATAGAGAAGCGCTGAAAAAATAGAATTCTAAGATGTTTGTGTGGTAAATTTTGTAGGGACAAGTTGTGGCCGGGAGAAATCATCATGACAGTCTGGACAGGATGGAGAAGAAAAGGGAAAAATAAAAATTCCAGTCAATGAAGAAGTCTCTGGTGAGTCCCTAGATGTAACTGCACTGTAGTCACTTAAACGTCTGCAGAGCCTGTGTACACTGGTATCTACCACTATGTAATCACTGTATGGTGGAAATTGGTTGTAGTGTGATGATTTATGTTCAGGCACAGTTTAGCAGTATCTCCCAGCTCTCCTGGATGCTGAATAGGATATCCAACAGTCCAGGAAAGCTTGGTGACATTAAAACCCTAAATTAGCTTTCTTTCAGAGCCGTTACACAGCTAGGTAGAGTGGGCCTGACTTTTTGCAGATGAGGTGTGGCTCAGCACAAAAAGGGTGTGGCCATGCTAATTGTTGGGGTAGCACGCTATGCGCGCCTCAGCTTCAGAACTCAATGACGTCCACGTTCAAAAGTTGGCAAGTATTATGTTAACCCTTTAGAGCCCTGTAGCCTTATGCCTTGCAGTTTAGACCCCTCCATCACCAATATCCCTCTACCAGACTCAGCTAGAAATAGAAGAGCTGGAATGTCAATCACTGCTGCAGACCCACCCACAGCTTGAACTGGTATGAAACTGGCTGTGAAGACCTGGCTCTGTAAAACAGCATGTTGGGAAAACCCCTATGTCAAGATCTGCAAATTTCTCTGCCTCTTGCCTTCATACAATTGTGTGTTTGATCCTGGTGGTTAGAATTTGCTAATGCTGTTCAGTGCTGTAACAATTAACTCCTCCAACTGGGCTGGGCCAGGTTCAGCACTTCCTCATCTGCTGACTCCTATAAAAGGCATCTCCTACCAACAATCTGTGCCTGAGTATTGGTGTTGCTGGGCCAAGGGCTGATTCGCTGCCTCAAGCCCCCTGAGTCCTGTCTTTGCTGTGTTCCTGGGAAGTTCCTGCGTTTGGTGTCGTGTTTCTGAGCGGTCCCTCCTGGCGGAGTCCTGTGTTCCTCTACAGTCTCCTGGCGGAGTCCTGTGTTCCTCAGCACTCCCTCCTGGTGGAGTCCTGTGTTACTGTGGTGTCCCTCCTGGCGGAGTCCTGTGTTCCTGAGCGGTCCCTCCTGGTGGAGTCCTGTGTTCCTGAGCGGTCCCTCCTGGCGGAGTCCTGTGTTCCTTAGCTGTCCCTCCTGGCGGAGTCTGTGTTTCTGAGCGGACCCTCCTGGCAGAGTCCTGCTTTCCTGAGCGGTCCCTCCTGGCGGAGTCCTGTGTTCCTGAGCGGTCCCTCCAGGCGGAGTCCTGTTTTCCTGAGCGGTCCCTCTTGGCGGACTCCTGTGTTCCTGAGTGGTCTCTCTTGGCAGAGTCCTGTGTTCCTGAGCGGTCTCTCCTGGCAGAGTCCTGTGTTCCTGAGCGGTCTCTCCTGGCAGAGTCCTGTGTTCCTGTGCGGTCTCTCCTGGCAGAGTCCTGTGTTCCTGAGCGGTCTCTCCTGGCAGAGTCCTGTGTTCCTGAGCGGTCCCTCCTGGCGTAGTCCTGTGTTCCTGTGCCGTCCCTGTTGGCGGAGTCCTGTGTTCCCGAGCGGTCCCTGCTGGCGTAGTCCTGTGTTCCTGTGCCGTCCCTCCTGGAGGAGTCCTGTGTTCAAGTTTCGTCCCTCCTAGCGGAGTCCTGTGTTCCTGTGCTGTCTCTCCTGGCGGAGTCCTATGTTCCTGTGCTGTCCCTCCTGGTGGAATCCTGTGTTTCTGTGCTGTCTCTCCTGGCGGAGTCCTGTGTGCGGTCTGTCCTGTCCCACAGTGGCCTTAGCCCTCCTGTCATCTGCAGCCTCTGGATGTGGGACCCCTAGGCCTTGCCCTTTAGGACTTTGCTTTTCAAGTGGACAGTATCCCAGTACTCTGGCCGAGGCCTTACATCCCTGACCGCGGTAGGTGGAGTCTGCCTCAGTGGTCCCAAGGATCCACTTCCCATCCGCATTTCAAGTTTTTCCCTTTGTTTCATGTACTACTATGTTTGTTCCAATAAAGCCTTGAAATGTAGCACCCTATAAGGGTACGTCCACACAACAAAAATACTCATCGGTTCCTGAATTCTAAAACTGCATCATCCAATTAGTATTTTGATGTGGTTTTCAATGTGGATTTTAGGTGGGTTTTTCCCCCCTGGATTTGCAGTGAGAAAAAAGTCCCATTCATCTATATGGGGTTTTGGACGCGGATTCGACATAGAAATGTTTGGGACACACTCTTTCACTAGAAATATGGCGGATTATTGAATGTGTTGCAAGTTTTTGGAAAAAAAGGTTTTTATTAATTCGTTTTGACCTCAAGAATATCTGAGTCATGTGGACTAAAAATCGATGTTCAGTTGAGGTCTATGGGGATGGTTCACAGTCTGATTTTTATGGTTTTAATACCCGAATCCACATATAAATTCAACTGTAAATCATTGCCATGTATACGGGCCCTAAGGCTTCATTGTTATCTCTTAATTACTGTGAATCAAAACTGCATATTAGGTTGAATTATAAGGACTTCTGTCATTTCTCAACCTTACTACATGTACTGTATCCCTGGTTTTAGAGTATGTTATTATATACACATCACTGTCATTAATCAAACAGACCAGCGTGAAGATTAATGTGAACGGTGCTTCATTCCTAAAGCCTCTCTGATATTAATGGTACCTGCACACATGATGGAAATCCTGTAGATTAAAGCAGTAGAATTTTCAGATGCATTTCTGCAGGTACTTATGCAGCAGGATATTCACACCATGCAAATTTAGGGAGCACAATATTTTAAAAAATCATGGGTGCAATTTAACAAAACTATCTAATAGTAACATATTTGCCAACTTTTGAAAGTGGCCATCAGGGAGATTTGAAGTTTGCATAGGCCACGCCCTCTTTATATCAAGCCACACACCCCTACACAAAAGGTCACGTCCACTACACCCAACTGTTTGACGACTCTGGAAGAAAGCTAATTGAAGGGTTTGGCATCACCCAGCTTTCCTGAATGTTGGATAGTCTATTCACCATCCAGTAGAGATGGGAGATGCTGCCAAACTGTGCCTGAACGTAAACCATTACACTATTACCAACATTTCCACCATCCGGTGACCATATAGTGGTATATACCAGTGTACACAGGCTCTGCAGACTGTATATTACCTCCATACAGTGACCATATAGTGGTAGGTACCAGTGTACACAGACTCTGCAGACTGTATATTACCTCCATACAGTGACCATATAGTGGTAGATACCAGTGTACACAGGCTCTGCAGACTGTATATTACCTACATACAGTGACCATATAGTGGTAAATACCAGTATACACAGGCTCTTCAGATTGCATATTACCACCATAGTGGTAGATACTGTACCAGTGTCCACAGGCTCTGTAGATGTAAGTTCAGTTACATCTAGGAACTCACAGGAGACATGACTGGAGTTGTTCTCTTTCCCTTTTCTTCTCCATCCTGTCCAGACCGCCATGATGACTTCTCCCGGCAATGACTCATCCCTGCAGAATTTACCACACACATTATAGAATCCTAATTTTTCCAGCACTTCCCTACCTGTGCTCACCACTGTACAAACTCCACATGGGGTGATAAGTGCAAGTGGGACTGTTATGGGGTGATAGGTGGAAGGGAGTGATAAATGGAGGTTATGAGGAGTTTATGAGGTGATGGATGGGAGTGGTGGGGTCCATGGGGTGATAGTTGGGGATTGTATTTTTGTTGGCACTAGGATGCATATCACATTGGTGGGGGAGGGGTGGGAGAGGGAGTTTTACCCTGGCTGGTAATGGAAAATGGGGGAAACCCCACGTTGTTTTTTTCCCAAAAAATAACCAATTTATTAAGAATCCAAAAAATGGGCCACACCTGTGATCATTATAGTAGATGCCTATGTTTAGATTCTCAAAAAATTAATAATTTTCAGGAAAAAAACTACGTGGGGTGTCCCCTCCTATTTTCCAGAACTAACCAAGGTAAAACCTATATCTGCAGCCTAATGCTATCAGACTGGGAAGGTCCATGGATACTGGTCCCTTCCCATCCTAAGAATACCAGCCTGCAGCTGCCCCAGAAGTGGACCATCACATTAGAGGGTCCACTTCTGATAGTTATCCAGCTCTTCCCAGTGATGCAGGGTTAGTGTCAGCCTTGGGAACAAAAACCATCCAAGGCTAAACGATATAATCCAGCACTCGTGCATAGGAAAGATATTCATAAATAAACACACCTATTACTAGAATTTATTTAAAAACATATTGTAAGAACAAAAATAGACTGCATAATTTATGCGTGTCAAGACGTGTCCCCGGCTCTTAATCGATTGATTAAGAACCGGGGACATGGCTTGAAACGTGTAAATTATGCAGTCTATTTTTGTTCTTACAATACGTTTTTAAAGAAATTCTAATAAAAGTTGCATTTTATTTATATATATTGTTCCTTTTCATGAGTGCTGGATTATATCATTTAGCCTTGGATACTACACCTATTAAAGCTCTACAGCCAGATGTTCAGTTCTGTTTGCACCGTGCGAAGTGGGGTGAGTGGACTTCACAGAGCCCGAGACCACTGGTGAGTGTATTTCTCTTCTTCTTACTCTTTACTATATGAACAAAAACCATCGCTGGCTCACACCAAGCCCGAGTGACAGACACCTCCATTGCTGACGCTGGAATAAATGGGGGGGGGGAGGGGAAATGGACACAAAATGCACACAATTTTTTTTATTTTAAGAAATACTCCCCCACCCGACTTTAACCCTCTCTAACTCACCCCTCCCCCACAGCACTCTTACCCCCTTCCCTCACTCTAACCCCCTGTCTCACTTTAGCCCTCCTTCCCAAGGAAATATACTCACCAGTCTTCCAGAGTTGCCAGCCATCTTTAGATCAGTTTGTGCACTGCACAACTCATTCTAGTAGTGTACTGGGGACTAGAGATGGGCGAATTGCTTCTAACGAAGTGGAATTCGTTTAGAATTTCAGGAAAACTCGGTTCTGAACAAAGTTGAAGTTTGGGGGACTTCGGGTGAACGAAGTGTGCATTTCATTGATAAAATGGCTGCGAGCACATGGCGTTACATGGGGCAAAGAACTCTGGGAGGAAGAAGGGCATAGCCTGCATGACATGTGCAGAGATGAAGCCAATCAGAGACCGGCGGGATTCTGTGACGTCACCGCACTATATACGTCCGGGCGCGACGCTGAGAGCTCACACTCCTCTCATTTTACTGATCAGGGAAGGTGCTGCTGCGGCTGATTGTGATAGCTCTTACTGAAGAACTGATTTTTATACAGCGATTTTTGTGGGGTGTCTCAGCTTGTCTCAGAGACTGCTTCTTTTAAAATGTTCTATTTCTGATTTTGTGGGGTATTGGATTGAAGTCAGTGTGCGCCAACTGAGCTGCATATACATTTTAATGCTATCTGCTCACAGCACATTGAATATCCAAGGGTGATCTAAGCCGTTCTGTTGTATTCATTTAAAGAAACCAGCGTTTTACAATACAAATACCACTTCATTTTTGGCTGCTCAATTCTTTTGCGCAATTTACATCCAGGGGTTAATTAAGTGTTGTTTTGCTGTTGTGGTGACTAAAATAAACCGTCTTTCACCACCAAAAATTAAATTTTTCCTGTAGCATAATTCACAAGCGAAGATTAATTACAATTTTTTCTCTTGTTGTGTAGCGCAAAAAACACGCCATTGTAACACTCTACAAAGCTCGTAGTTTGTGCTTTCTCAAATTTTTTGGCGCAATTTTCATCCAGGGGTTAATTAAGCGTTGTTTTGCTTCTGTGGTGACTAAAATAAACCGTCTTTCACCACCAAAAAATACATTTTTCCTGTAGCATAATTCACAAGCGAAGTTTAATTACAATTTTTTCTCTTGTTGTGTAGCGCAAAAAACACGCCATTGTAACACCTACAAAGCTAGTAGTTTGTGTTGCTCAATTGTTTGGCGCAATTTATATCCAGGGTTAATTAATCGTTGTTTTGCTGCTGTGGTGACTAAAATAAACCGTCTTTCACCACCAAAAAATACATTTTTCCTGTAGCATAATTCACAAGCGAAGGTTAATTACAATTTTTTCTCTTGTTGTGTAGCGTAAAATACACGCCATTGTAACACGCTACAAAGCTGGTAGTTTGTGGCTGCTCAATTCTTTTGCGCAATTTACATCCAAGGGTTAACTAAGTATTTTACTCTAGTTGTACTCAGTAAAAGAAACTTTCTTTTTCACCGCCACAGAAGAAATTCTGTAGCATAATTCATATCCGAAGCTTAATTAAGCTGTTTGTGCTTTTACATTCAGTAAAATACACAGAGTTTTTAAACGGTACATACAAGTCAATTTTTCCTGCCCATTTGTGGAGCGCAATTTATATCCAAGGGTTACCAAGCTTGTTACTGAGTTCATTTGGAGTCAAATACAGGGTGTGTATTTATCATATACAGATATCTTCATCAAACAGTGTCTGTACATTTTAGAACAAACAGTATGTCAGATAGAGAGGTGGCAGGCTCTTCACCTGCGAGTGGCAGAGGCACAAACATTCCAGGCCCAGGTCGCAGCACAGCAAGGGGACGTCGTAGCAGGGGTCACTCGGTGAGGTCACAACTGCCGCTGTCATCTAGCGGCCGTGTGCTGACTAGCAACCCAAGGGTTCTTGATTGGTTGACTAGGTCATCCACTTCCTCCCAGATGACATCTGGCAACCCCAGTCAAGAGTCGGTGGGAACGTCAGACACAACCCTTAGTTGGATGGCCCGGGAGCGGGGGTCCAGCGGCCCTCACCTGTCCTCAACCCGCCTCTGTCCCATCCGGTTCCCTCAGCCAGAGATCTACTATGTGGTCTGGGCTCAGCGCCACTATATAGCGAGGATGAACAATTTGAGGGGAGGGCAGTCAGCAGCTACTTGGCAGCGAAGAAATGGGGCCAATACCCCCTCTGCTTCTTGCAGTAGGCGGCATAAAGTATAGATGTGGAGAGTGGCATGGGAGGTCATGTTGTGAGGGGTCAGCCTCTGCATACCAAGACCGGTGATGAGGACAGCAGTGACGATAAAACACAAATTGATGATGATGTAGCCGACCGCACTTGGGAGCCGGGTGAAGCAAGGGCTTCATCATCGTCAGGAGAAGAGGGCGTCAGCTTGCGTGTCAGGCAGCGGCGCAGCCAGCAAATGGGTCGTGTGACCGTGAGTCAGCAGGGTAGCAGCAGTGTGAAGTCAGGAGCCAAGCGGCCATGGGGTAGAAAACCCGCTTCGCAGGTCCAAGAAAGTTGCGGCACAGGGGCTCAGCGAGGCAGCAGCGGTAGTAGTCACTCAGTGCGGAGCGTTGACGGTAAAATCAGATATTCGGCGGTGTGGCAGTTCTTTGCTTAGACACCGGAGGAGCCGAATATGGGTATATGTAGAATCTGTGGGCAGAAAGTGAAGCGTGGCCAGGGAGCTAACGTTGCCACCACGGCCCTGCGTCAACACATGCAGCGTCACCATCCTGTGGCCTGGGAGAAACGTGGCTCAGATGTGGTGTCCGCCTCCTCCTCCTCCACCACCACCACCATCTCATCCTCCACAAGTACTGCTCCATCATACCACATGTGTAGGGTACAGCGGTGTCACGCAGTTCTACACCTGGCTTGCCTCTGCGAGCGAAGTCACACAGGGGAGGAACTGCTCCGCGTCATGCAGCAAGAAATCGATGTGTGGCTTTCTCCGCGCCAACTGAAATCGGAACCATGGTGACGGACAATGGGAGTAACATGGTGTCCGCGCTGCACTGAGGAGGGATGGTCCATGCGCCCTGCATGGCGCACGTGTTCAATCTGGTTGTGAAAAGGTTCCTGAAGTCTTTCACGGATCTTCAGAAAATTCTGAAAATGGCCAGGAAACTGTGCATGCACTTTATCCATTCCTACAAAGCCAGGAACACCCTCCTCGAGTTGCAGGGGCAGAGCGGCCTCCCCCAACACACTCTGATATACGATGTTTCCACCCGTTGGCATTCCAGCCTGCACATGTTGGACTGACTGTATGAACAGAGAAAGGCCATTAATGATTTTTTGATGATCCCGGTGGACAGGAGTACTCCCCTGTGTAACTTTGATGTCAGCCAGTGGCAGCTCATGCGTGACACCTGTCGTTTGTTGAGTCCTTTCGAGGATGCCTCGTTATTTGTCAGTCGCGAGGACTACGGGATGAATAACGTCATTCCACTGCTTCATGTCCTGGAACAGATGCTGAAAAATCTGTCTGGGCAGGGGACTGGAGACGTGGCGACTACATGTCGCGGCCACATGAGTCCGGTGGGGACTGAAATGGAGGAGGAGGAGGGCATTGGAGCAGAAGCATTGTCTGGTGAAATGAGTGGATTTTCTACCCAGGTGACAAGAGTGGAGGAGCAGGAGCAGCTGGAGGAGCTAGATGGAGATGAGGAAAACGAGGCACATGACCCGCAAGCACCGTGGCAGTATACAGTGGAGATGGAGGCAGGGAGCCCCTCGGAGTCACTTGTGCAGATGGCCCACAGCATGCTGATTTGCCTGGCTAGTGACAGCCGAATAGTCAGCATCCGGCAGAGGGATGACTTCTGGTTCTCCACCCTATTGGACCCTCGCTACCGGTCCAAAATGGGAGCCTTTTTCCCAGCTATTGAGAGGGAGGACAAACTCAAATACTATAGGGAAATCCTCCGTAGTCAGTTGGCCGCTGCCTATGTGTGGCATCGTCCCTCCTCTGACAGGTCTGACCGGGGGTTCCTCAGCGCTCACGTACTATTGCCGCGGCTGCTGGGGGAAGGTAGAGGGGTAGGAGCAGTACCAGCTCCATCAACAGCAACCTAAGTCTGGAGTCACTGATGAGCAGCTTCTTTCACCCGCCTAGTGAGGAGGGCAGTCGCCAGCAGCAGCAGGACCTGGGGCAGTCCCTGAACCAACAGGTGGTGGCCTATTTGGACAGCACTCTGCCCTCCCAGTTAGAAGATCCGCTGGACTACTGAGCAGCCAAACTGGACGTGTGGCCGCAACTTGCTGAGTTTGCAGTGGAGAAGCTGTCCTGCCCGGCCAGAAGTGTGGCATCAGAGCGGGTGTTCAGTGCGGCGGGGGCCATCGTTACCCCAAGGAGAACCCGCTTGTCCACGGGAAATGTGAACGACTGACCTTTGTCAAGATGAATCAGGCGTGGATTGGCCAGGATTTCCACACACCAATGCCTTAGGCGTCAGATTACATCAGCCATGATGCCTCACCCAAACTGTGAGAAATGAGTCTGGGTTCAAACTACCTGCCTCAGCCACTATTCTGAAGCTGCCACCCGCCTGATGCCATACATCTGCTGACAGTTTCTCCATCTGCCTACCACCATCTTTACCAGGGACTGGTATTGCCACCCACCTCCACACTCTGTCATTGTGCCACTCTATGACCTCATGCTGCTGCTGTACTGGTGCCGTGACCTCCACACGGTGTCACTGTGCCACTCTCTGACCTCATGCCGCTGCTGCTGTTGGTGCTGCTGCGGTCACCTACACACTTTGTCATTGTGGCACTCTCTGACCTCATGCTGTTGCTCCTGCCACCGTCACCTCCAGTCCCTGTCATTGTGCCACTCTGTGGCCTACTCCTGTTTTTGCCACCTCCAGAATGCCATTGTGCCACTGTCTGACCTCATGCTGCTGCCACCGTCACCTCCACTCTCTGTAATTGTGCCACTCTGTGGCCTACTACTGTTTTGCCACCAATAGAATGTCATTGTGCCACTGTCTGAACTCATGCTGCTGCCACCGTCACCTCCACTCTCTGTCATTGTGCCACTCTGTGGCCTACTACTGTTTTGCCACCTCCAGAATGTCATTGTGCCACTGTCTGACCTCATGCTGCTGCCCCCGTCACCTCCACTCTCTGTCATTGAGCCACTCTATGGCCTACTAAAGTTTTTGCCACCTTCAGAATGTCATTGTGCCACTTTCTGACCTCATGCTGCTGCCGCCGTCACCTCCACTCTCTGTCATTGTGCCACTCTGTGGCCTACTCCAGTTTTTGCCACCTCCAGAATGTCATTGTGCCACTGCCTGACCTCATGCTGCTGCTGTGGCTGCTGCCGTGCCCTCCACTCCCTGTCATTGTGCCACTCTGTGGCCTACTCCTGTTTTTGCCACCTCCACACTGTGTCATTGTGCCACTGTCTGACCTCATGCTGCTGCTGCTGTTGTTGACTTCAACTCCACACTGTGTCATTGTGCCCCTCTGTGGCCTACTCCTGTTTTTGCCACCTCCAGAATGTCCTTGTGCCACTCTCTGACCTCATGCTGCTGTGGCTGCCGCCGTCACCTCCACACTCTGTCACTGATGTTGCCACCTGAGCCCTCAACTTGTTTTTTTCCAGCTGTCGCTGCCATGACTTTATCAGGCTACATTCCCCCTTCAGTTTTTTGGTCAGTTTTGCCCTCTTAAGTGCTCAGGGAATCTTATAGTGAAGCGATTCTAAGAGCGGCGGCAGTCATGTGCGTGTCATACTAAAACACAACATTGTATGAAGACCAAACCAAGCTCCCTCTGCATATTTAAGCATGGCACAACGTTCTACAGCACCCTGCAGGCTCTGTGCAGCCTGGAAATAGCTGTTTTTTAACGTGATTCGTCCAGAAGTAATTCGGACCGAAGTTATTTTTGTCGGGAAATTCGGTGAAGTGAGCGAACCGAATTTTTGAGAAATTCGCCCATCTTTACTGGGGACGCGGATCTGACAGCATCCGGCGCGCCGTTCACTGCTGCCGATCTCTGCAGCCACTGCCACCAATGTTGGAGAATGCCACAGGTCCCCTCCACCTGTTCCCCACTGTCTTTGCAGCAAGTGTGGAGGGAGTGTAATATAAAAAAAATAAAGATTAGACATCGCCCTGCTGCCACCCTCCCAAAAAACACTTGGTTGCATCAGGCAATGTATCATGACGCTGCCTGATGATGCCACTTGTATATAAAGAACCTTCTGCAACAAGCTGACTGCGGGAGGTTCGCCACCTCTCCCTGGAGTGCAGGAGGGATTCCCTATTTACGGGAGTCTCCTTGATGATCCGTAAGGGTTGGTAAGTATGATAGTAAGACTGTGTTTGTTGCCCATAGCAACCAATCAGAGCTCCTCTTTTATTTCTTATACCGCTCTGAAAAAATGGACTATTTTGTTATTAGACAGTTTTGATAAATGAGGCCTACTGTGTATAAAATCTGCAATTTGGGATTTTGCTGAAGGGAAAACCTATGCTCACCCCACTGATTCCTGACACCTGAATATTGGGATTTTGACACTTCTTGAGACTCAGGGATATTGATTAGAGTTGCTCAGGGTTAATACAATGGGATTGCCCCTTTCAGGGTGGTTACCCAGCAAAGGGCTAGGTGTCAGGAAGCAGTGGGGTAAGCATAGGTTTTTCCTTCTTTTCTGGGATAAACTTTTCTTTATTCTACATAATATATGCGTAGCTCAACTATAACCGTGATTGAAATAACCCTAAAAACCCATCTAGGACATGTGGTGAGTTCATGTAATTACAGCTAACAACAGGGATCAGAGCCGGCTGCTATCCTTGCCCTTTAGACGTCATGACAGAAAATGATAGGAACGCTATCTTGATATACACTTCTGCATAATATTTATATAATGTAAAAACTATCGCACCCCCTATCGGTCAAATACCCTAAACGGCCTACAAGTGTAAAAATAAAAAGTTTTAAAAATAAAAAATATTAAAAGTATAAATCATCCCCCTTTTGCCGTTTTGCAAATAAAAAAAATAAAAAAGTTAGACATAATTGGTATTGCTGCATCCTGAAAATTCAAATCTATAATTAGTGGATCAAAATGCAAGAAGTCACTAATAATGAGAAATGGATACTTACTTTAGATTGGCTCCAAACAAGATCTTCGGGTTCAACATCCCCCTACATCCCTCCTGACTGTCTCACAGCCTGCCCAAAATGTTCTCTACCACTTACAGATTTTACCCTTAGCATCTGGAACTGTCCATTATCTCTACTCAACACCTGCAGCGTGTCCCCTACTTGTGTGTGACTCCAGGGGAGTAAATGAGTTTAGGAGAAAGGGCCACCGGGACATGTTTAATCCCCCCCAGCCTCTCCTCTGCTCTCCCTGGGTCATCACACTAGCAATACGCAATTTCAACAATGCAACGGGTGTGCCGAAAAACACCGTGTGAATGTCCCCTATAAGTTCTATTATTTCCTCCCAGAACCCTTTGGCAAATGGACAGCTCTACTCCTCAGATTCCACAGAACACACCCTTTCTTTGGGCTGATGTTAATCCCCTTCACTACCTGTAGATTTTGTGTGGAATGTGTCCATGGTGTTGGTGCATCGGATAATAAACAAGCAGTAAGAGAAGATGGAGGATGAAAACAAAAGCACAATTCTTTACTTAACAAAAGGTGTTAAACCTGGTAGAGCCTCTTTCAGTAAATACATTTCTTCCTTGCAGTAAGGATGGTTGACCCCACTTAATGGACACACTGAGTACAATGACTTCTTCAGGAGCTATATCCTTAACCCCATGCCACCAGGAACCGTTTAGTGGCAAGGTGTATGGGTTAGGCTGGAGGCATACTAAATCCCAACTACCTCTGAAGAGGGACTATTCTTTACCTTGCTCTTCAGGGATTTCCACCCTAATATGAGTTTCTTTATTCTATAGGTGGCAGGACTCCCAATTTTAGGCTGGTGATCTACAGGACGTGACACAAATATTGGCTTTGTTCTCCTCTGGACTAAGGTCCAGGGCCGATCCCCTTTCGATCACATGCTGCTTGTCACTCCATCACTCTCTAGACTCAGCCCAACTAAACTTCTTGCCTCCAACTGCCTCTAATTGCCCCCAACTACCACTTCAGGTGTGAAACCTCTCCATCCCTTGTCCAATCAGGAGCTAGGTGTTGAAACATGTGGTGTGTGGTGCATTAGGGGGCAAGAAGCTTAACCCTTGCTGGCATAGGGGCTGACTACACTTTCCTAAAGATACATAACACATTGTACACATTACATGTAAATGACATATAATATATTGTGACAGGAACGCATCCCTGACTCATCCTTACAGACTACAATAACCTGTACTGGGGTATTGCACTAGCGCATAATTTCAACGCGAAAACGATGCGTAATTCACATTTCTGCCTCTTATACTTTATTATTTCACAGCGTATATATGCCTAAAATAATTGACATGTCAATTCCTTTCAGGCTCGCCGCAAATTACAAGAGTAAAATATGCGTCATGTGAATGAGACTGTGTATTTTACATTGCAGTCTATGAGCAGTGTTTAAAAACATGCGCCAAAATACGTCTTGTGAATGTCCTCATACACTTCAATCTAAAAGCCTTATTATCTCTGCAGCCTCAGCATCTGCGCATTCACAGCCGCCCTCCTGACACAGCCACCAGCCCGTAATTCACATCATTCTAATGGGCATGTTGTCCAAATGGCTGCTGTCTTCAATCCCATCAGCTGAGCAGATAATTCAAGTGGGGAAACATTACACACACACAGAAAAACTTGAAATGAATAGAACAAAAGTAACTCAAACTGAACAATACTACAAAAAAAATGTGCATGTTATCCAGACAGCGAAATCAACCAAGTGCTGCAACCTTTCGTTCTCACTTCATGATATTTAACTTTTTATTATTATTATTTATTTTAGAGCGCCATTGATTCCAGGGCGCTGTACATTAAAGAGGGTTACAAACATAACATAAGTCGAACAAGTTCAATGCTGACAGTATGTGACAATCAACTGGCACAGAGGGAAAGAGAACCCTGCCCGAAAAAAGGCTTACAATCTACAAGGAAGGGGGAAAAGACAGGAGGTGGGGGCAGACATGTTTGTGGAGGGTGTAGTGACAGCAGGGGTACTATAGTTTATAGGCTATCCTGAAAAGATGGGTTTTCAGGTTGCTTTTGAAGCTGGTGAAAGTGGAAGAGAGTCTGATGTGTTGGGGAAGTGAGTTCCAGAGTGTGGGGGAAGCGCGGGAGAAGTCTTGGAGACGGTTGTGTGAGGAGCTGATTAGGGGAGAGCAGAGAAGAAGGTCCTGTGAGGAGTGTAGATTGTGTGAGGGGTGATATCTGGAGATTAAGGCAAAGATGTATGGAGGGGAGAGGTTATGGAGAGCTTTGTAGGTCATGGTTAGCAACTTGAAGTGAATTCGCTGGACAATGGGTAGCCAGTGAAGGGATTGGCAGAGGGGAGAGGCAGGGGAGTAGCGAGGAGAGAGGTGGATAAGACGGGCAGCAGAGTTGAGGATGGATTGAAGAGGAGCAAGAGTGCTAGACGGGAGGCCACAGAGAAGGATGTTGCAGTAGTCTAGGCGGGAGATGACAAGGGCATGGACCAGCATTTTTGTAGTGTCAGGGTTAAGAAATGAGCAGATTCGTGAAATATTTTTCAGGTGGAGGCGGCAGCAGAGGTGAGGGTTTGGATGTGCGGTTTGAAGGACAAAGCGGAGACAAGGGTTATCCTGAGACAGCGGACTTGTGGGACCGGTGAAAGTGTAGAGCCGTTGACTGTAATAGAGAGATCAGGTGCAGGGATGGAGTGGAACGGTGGAAAGATGATGAGTTCAGTTTTCTCTAAATTAAGTTTTAGGAGACGGGAGTAGAAGAAGGAGGAAATGGACGACAGACAATCTGGGATCTTGGACAGTAAATAGTTAATGTCTGGGCCGGAGATGTAGAGTTGGGTATCATCAGCATATAGGTGGTATTGAAAGCCATGTGATGCTATGAGCTGACCCAGACCAAGAGTGTAGACAGAGAAGAGTAAGGGACCCAGGACTGACCCCTGGGGAACACCAACAGAGAGAAGTCGAGAGGAGGAGGGGGAGCTAGAGTCCGAGACGCGGAATGTTCGCTCAGTGCGGGACGAGGAGATCCAGGAAAGAGCCAAGTCCGTGATGCTGAGGGAGGAGAGGATTTGTAGCAGGAGGGAATGGTCGACAGTGTCAAAGGCAGAGGACAGGTCTAGGAGGAGAAGGACAGAGTAGTAAAGTGAGGCTTTGGCAGTTACTAGGTCATTGGGGACCTTGGTTAGGGCGGTTTCTGTAGAGCGATAGGATCGGAAACCAGATTGCAGTGGGTCAAGAAGAAAGTTGGAGGACAGATGGGAGGACAGTTGAAGATGGACGTGCTGCTCGAGGAGTTTGGAGGCAAAAGGGAGCAGTGAGATGGGGCGATAGTTGGACACAGAGGAGGGGTCAAGAGATGGTTTCTTTAGGATCGGAGTGATGGTGGCATGCTTAAAGGAGGAAGGGAAAATACCAGAGGTTAGTGATAGGTTGAAAAGGTGGATAAGGGCTGGGATGATAACAGCACTAAGGTCAGGGATGAGGTGGGATGGCAGTGGATCAAGGTTACAGGTAGTGAGGTTGGATTTGGAGAGTAGAGAGGAGAGCTTGTCATGAGTGACAGTGGAGAAGCAAGTTAGGGGGGAAGTGCAAGGTGAAGGTAGAAGGGCTGGCGGTGGGGACTGTGCAGGCATGGATGTGGGCGAAGGGGACAGTGGGGTGAGGCTTTCTCGGATGCGGTTGATCTTATTTAAGAAATGAGTGGCGAAATCGTTCGCTGATAGGAGAGATGGGGGAGGAGGTGCTGGTGGACGGAGGAGAGCATTGAAGGTGTGAAAAAGTTGTCTGGGGTTGTGAGACAGAGAGGATATGAGATTGGTGAAGTAATCCTGTTTGGCGGTAGTGAGTGCAGACTTAAATGTGTGTGGTGATTGTTTGTATGTGGTGAAGTCGTTGGTGGAGCGGGTTTTCTTCCAGCGGCGTTCAGCAATTCTGGAAGCTCGCCTCAGCTGTTTAGTGAAGTCTGTGTGCCAGGGTTGTCTGTTGATTTTGCGGGTTCTGTTGTGTGTGAGAGGGGCGACCAAATCGAGTGTGGAGGAGATTGTGTGGTTGTAGAAAGTATTGGCTGTGTCAGGGTCATCAAATGAGGATATGGTAGAGAGAGGTGCAAGAGAGTCAGAGAGAGTGTGAGGGTTAAGGTTTTGTAGGTTCCTGCGGGGGTGCACTAGATGTGAGACAGAAGGAGCAGGTGGGGTGGAGATGGTGGAGAAGGTGAGCAAGTTGTGGTCAGATATAGGGTGTGGAGAGTTAGAGAAGTCAGATAGGGGGCAGAGGCGGGTGAAGATGAGGTCAAGTGTGTGTCCATCTTTGTGAGTGGCTCCAGAGGTCCACTGGGTGAGGCCAAAGGAAGAGGAGAGCGAGTGGAGCTTGCTGGCAGCAGAGTAGGGTGTTAAAGTCACCCATTATGATAGTGGGGATATCAGTGGAAAGAAAGTGGAAAAGTCAGGAGGCGAAGTGGTCAAGGAAGGTGGTGGCGGGGCCTGGCGGTCGGTAGATGACCGCTACTTGGAGATTGGAGTTGGCACCATAGGTAGACTCAAAATTTGACGTAATAAGTTTTTCAAACCTTGAACCAGAAACACCTTAGCAGTTGATTCATTACTTTATTGACATCTCTTCAAGGCCGCCATAATGATTGTCTGGCTAATAGATTCATAGATACTGTAGATAGGAGAGCCAGTCATTACTCTCATGGGTTTATCTTTAACTCTTTATTTGTTATCAGTTCTTGGTCCTCCACTCAGGGCTGTCTCATCCATTGGGCACATTCAGGGGCACAACTAGAAAAGCCTGGGCCCCATAGCAAGTTTTTAGATGCCCCCCCGCCCCCCCTCTCCCCTCCTGGGCTCGGCATCCGAGTCACAGTGTCAGACCTGAGGCCTACGGCAGCCCCAGGCCTAACACAACGCGAGTCAGGACCAGCCACCCTCAGCACTGAGGGTCCGGCGGCCCCGTGCGCTCAGCTGGGCAGCGACACAATGTAGTTACATCATCGCGCCGCTGCCTGTCCTCGGCCGCACAGCCGTCATAGGCAGTGCGCCTGAGGAGCTGACAGAGGAGCATCCCGCGCTGGTATGGAGAGAAGAGGCGCGCACGGCTGGGACAGAGGTAAGGTGAGTATTAGTGTTCTTATTTTTATTTGTGCTGGCTATATACTGGCATGGGGGGGAGAGTGCTGGCTATATACTGGCATGGTGGAGAGAGTGCTATCTATATACTGGCATTTTTGGGATAGCGCTGGCTATATACTGGCATGGTGGGGAGAGTCCTGGCTATATACAGGCATGGTGGGGAGAGCGGCAGCTATACACTGGCATGCTGGGGAGCGTGCTGGCTATATACTGGCATGGTGGGGAGAGTGGCGGCTATATACTGGCATGGTTCGGAGAAATGTGCCTGAAATGTAATCTCTTATATGAGCGCAAAGTGTAATGGTTTATATTCAGTAATGTTGTGGCGGTGGTGTTCAGTCACTTTGTGGTGGTGATATGTGGTCGTGGTGTTGTGGTATTAATCAGTCAACTGTCTGCTGAGCACCTGTGTACATGGCTATCTACCACAATATGGTCACTGTATAGTGGAAATATGGCAGAGGGATGGGCTGAGCGGCCGTCACATCCCTCATATTAATTGTTGTGCGGCCTGATGTCACCTCCCTACTAAGGTATTTTTCGGTCGCAGTTTCGGCACTCGGTCTCAAAAAGGTTCGCCATTACTGTCTTAGGTCATGCAATTACTAGATAATACAAGGAGTGAACACCTCACCATAAATTTCACCATCATACCGCTACCAAACAAATCCAACTGTACTCAGATCAGCATTACCAATAGCGCTACTACATAGGAACCTAATTATACTCCCAGAACACAACCACAAATTACCACCAAATAGTGACTGAATAATTCCACTATACTATTACTGAATAAAGATCAGTACAAAGACCTATATTACCGCCATATAGTGGTATATACCAGTGTACACAGGTGACCCACAGACTGTATATTACCACCATACAATGACCATATAGTGGTAGACACCAGTGTACACAGGCTCTGCTGGCATATAAGTGATTACAGTGCAGTTACGTCTTGTGACTCACAGGTGACGTTTCTCTGACGAGTTGTTGACTTGCCCTTTTGTTCTGCTTCCGGTCCAGACTGTCATGATTACTTCTCCTGGCCGCCACTCATCCCTGCAGATTTAGACACAAATATCTTAGAATCCTCACTTTTCCAGCACCTCACTCCCTGCCCCCCACCTCTGTACAAACTTCTCATTGGTGGGAGAGCGGGTACAGGCTATAGCTTAGAGGCCCAGTCTCCTAGAGGGGAGGAACAGAGGTTTCACCCCCTGGAGATTGTATTACCCCTCAGAATCATGTTACCAGGTAGACCCCCATTAGATAGGTTTGTAGGCCCTTAAGGTCTCAATTAGGGAGGTAGTTGACTTGGCCCTAGGTAGGCAGTAGATAGGTAGGCGGTAGGTAGGCCCCAGGTAGCTCAGTATGCAGGCCACAGGTAGGTCGTAGGTGGGCTCCAAGTAGGTAGGCTACAGGTAGGTAGGTAGATTGGCCCTAAGCAGGCAGCCTCCAGGTAGCTAAGTAGGCTGTTGCTAGGTCCCTGGTAGCTAAAAAGGCAGTAGGTGGACCACAGGTAAGTAAGTAGATAAGCTATAGGTGGGGCCCACATAGGTAGGTAAATAGGCTATAGCTGGGGCCCACATAGGTAGGTAAATAGGCTATAGGGGGCTCCAAATAGGCAGGCAGCCTTTAGGCAGGCTATAAGGGCCATATAGGTAGGCAGGCAGGCTTTATGTAGACTATAGGGGCCATTTAGGCAGGCAGGGTTTAGGTAGCTATAGTGGCCATGTAGGTAGGCAGACATGAGTTAGGTAGGCTATAGGGGCCATATAGGTAGGCAGGCAGGGTTCAGGTAGGCTATAGAGGGTCATATAGGCAGGCAGGGTTCAGGTAGGCTATAGGGGGGTCAGGCAGGCTATAGGAGGGTCAGGCAGGCTATAGGGGATCAGGCAGAAGAAGAAGAAATCACTTACTCACCTGCCCCACGGTCCCTCGCAGCTCAGCTCTCAGCCAGTCTCTGTGCTCGGTGCGGGCGACGCGATGATATGGCGTCATCGCGCCGCCCACGTCAGCACTGTGGGCCGAAGCAGAGCTAGCAGGCAGATTAGCAGAGCAGAGCGCAAGCGGCGCTTCTCTCTGCTAACACCGGCCAGTCCTGCCTTGAATGCTTGGGCCGGAGGGCCCGGGCGTTCAGATGTAGGAAGCGCCGGGCCCTGCAGCTCCGCATCTGCCGGCAGTGAACTGTTATGTTCACTGCCAGCAGGCGCAAGAGCCGAACTACTGTTGTAGCAGACGTGGTAGCAGATGCTCCGGGCCCCCTAGGCTAGGTTCACACGGTGAATTTGCAGGGCGTAAGTAGGCCCCGCAATTACGCCGTGTGGCCGGGCGGGAGCGGGGGCGGGTGCCGGCACCTCGCTGGCTCATTGACTTGCATTACCAGCGGCGCGTATACGCCGCTGGTAATTCACATGTCATTATCTCCCCCCCGGCGTATTCGCCGAGCAGGGAGAGGAGACGTAATCCATAGTTCTCTATGAGAACTGTGGATTACCGTAATGACTTGGACGTTACGCCCCTGGGCACATTAGGCAGTTGCCCAGGGGCCCTAGGTGCATAGGGGGCCGTAGGCAGTTGTAAATATGTCCTGGGACTCCTGTGTCAGCGCTCTATTTTACTGTTTGTGCATCCTCAGAATGCTATCGGCTCCCTACCACTCTTATTAGTTTTGTAGGTTACAGGCTACAGTTTTAATTTTTTCTATTTCAAATGAAGGAGCCGCTATTACAGATGAGTGCCCTGCCTACCGTGTTTTTCCAAAAATAAGACAGGGTCTTATATTATTTTCATTTCCCAAAAAAAGGGCTAGGGCTTATTTTTGGGGGAGGGCTTCGTTTTTTTTTAACACGACGGGTGCAGACACTGCATGCTGGGACATTTAGTTCCTTGGCAGCTGCTGTGTAACTACAAATACTACGCATACACCCCATGGGTTTTGATTATAGGGTATGTACTGTGTGTATATATATATCGATATATCTATCAATATATATAGATAGATAGATGGATAGATAGATAGATAGATAGATAGATAGATAGATAGATAGATAGCCATATCGATAGATATACACCCCATGGTTTTTGACTATATTCATTATATTGTATATATATATATATATATATATATATATATATATATATATGAGCTGAGTTGCCTAATGTGTTTGGGGACGTCCTTTATTTTTCTTGACAAATTATGTTGGAGGAGGGAAGGATCGTGATATATTTCAGACCCTAATCCTTTTGTTTCCCCTCAAGGTAAATTGCCGCTGGGTTGTCTTCTAGTGGGTTTCTCTCCTCTTTCCAATGAAAACACTGTTGTGCTTAGGCATGCATGTTTGTGGTGGCTCCAGATAGTGTATGGCTACATTAAGCTGCTGCCAGACCCTTCCGATAATGAATTATGTTATGTTTGATTTCAACATCTGCTCTCAGAAGTTCATTAGAAGGCCACATTAGATCAACTACCAATTGTAATGAAATCTGCGTGTTCAACCAACTTTGGACACCTTCACCAGCTCCTGACTCGGCCATCTACTCCCCATTTCTGACCAGGCACAATTAGTACAAGCAGGTTTGAACACTGTAATGCTTTTTCACTCTTGGTTATTCTACTATTTTTTTTTTTTTACCTTTTTCACATGATGCATAAGGCTTTATTTTTATGTAATTTTTTAAAAATAAAACTAGGGAAAATGGTAAAAAAATAAGTCTGTTTTTCACATTTTTTTTTACATTTTTTATTTTAATTAGCAAAAGTAGTGCTAAAATAAATTTTTTTAAGTGTATGTTAAATATGTTTTGTAAGTGTGTCCCTTTATATAAGTGATATTAAGCTTTCGGGTGGACTTTGTGCTTCAGATTGGGATTTCAGTGTTTTTCTTTTAATAAAATCTTTTAATTATGTTAATTTTTTTTATTTATAACCTTTGTTTCACATATTATGTAAAATTATATATATATATATATGTTTTTATTTTTTTAATAACCCTAGAATATAATGAAAACTGTACACATGTGGTATTAACAGAAATGTAACAACCTTCAGAATGCAGATAAGGGTTCACACGGCGTTTTTTAAATATGTCTTTGGGTACGTTTTACATACCAAAAAACGTAGCCAAAGATGTATTTCACAATGTTCCAGGCAGGTCTCATTGAACTCAATGTTAAAAACGTATCATCGTTCACACAATACGTTTTTTTACATAAGTTTTTGTATTGCGTAAAATGGATGCATTCAAAGAAGTAACAAGTCAATTATTGATCTGTTTTTCGCATGTCACATCCCAATAGGAAAAAATTAGGTACTTTCGCGGAGGCTCAAAAACGTACCCAAAAACATATCACACTTTCTGGTACGTTTTTGGGTGCGTTTTACACATTCAATAAACATATTGATTCCAAATTTGAATGTATATTAATAATAGTAGGGTTTTATTGGTTAATTTGTAAGAAAGTGTATTGGAAAACGCATCCGAAAACGGGCCCAAAAACGCATCAAATACGTATCCAAAAACGTATTGCAGATGCGTTTTTGGATACATTTTTTGGATGCAGTTTTCAATATGTTAATTAATATATTGAAAAAACGTATTATACATGTAGCCAGCACACCGTGTGAACATACTCTAACACATCATTTATACCAAATAGTTTACGCCCAAAAATGGTGCAATTACATTTTGTTTCAATTTCCACCTCAATTAGAATTTTTTCTGCTTCCTAGTACATCATATGGTACTGTCAATGTCACCATTAAAAAGTAGATCTTGTTCCGCAAAAAGCAAACCCTCATATTACTATGCAGATGAAAAAGTAAAAAAAGTTATGGCTTTTGGAAGGCATGGAGGAAAAAACAAACATGACAAAAAGAAGGGAAGGGGTTAAATCTCTACGTTTTGAGGATTGATTCCATTCCTCCTAAAAATTAATTATCAATCTGTCAGCTGGGTGTTACTAATTAGGGGCAGGTCCATACAAGATGTGACACTGTCTGATCAGTGTTGACAGTCAGTATGTGCAGGACACACCCCTGTGAAAACTGGAATGGTAACACCCAGCTGACTGATTCAGTAATACATTTCTAGGAGGAATAACAGAGGGACGTATCCTCTTTCTTCTCTTGCTTTCTAAAACTTAACATGGAGAAAACTGAATATGGCATCTTTCCACTGTCCCACTCTATCCCCCTACCTGATCTCTACAATCAATGGCTCTACCCTTTCACCAGTCCTGCACTTCCGCTGCCTTTGACTCCTCCCTATCCTTCTAGCCACACATCCAAGTCCTTTCCTCTGCCTGCTGGCGCCACATGAAAATATTTCTCAAATCTCAACATTCCTTGACTTTGATGCTATAACAATGCTAGTCCATGCCCTTGTCATCTCCTGCATAGACTACTGCAGTATCCTTCTCTGCTAGCTCTCTTGCTCTCCATCCTCAAATTTACTGCCCAATTGATCCACCTCTCCTCATTACTCCTCTACCACTCCCATCTCCCAATCCCTTCACTGATGACCCATTGCCCAGCACTAACCGTGATATACAAGGTTCTACATAACCTGTGTTCCCCTATACATCTCTGCCTAAACCTCTAGATACCTCCACTCATGCAATCTCAGCTCCTCACAGGCCCCCCTTCACTGCTCTCTTCTTGTCAGCTCCACACACAACCATCTCCAAGACTTCTCTTGTGCTTCCCCCATATTCTGGATCTCACTGTCCCAACACATCAGACTCTTCTCTACTTCAAAAGTGACCTGAAAGCCCATCTCTTCAGGATTGCCCACAACCTACAATAGCCCTGCTGCCACTTCCCCACCCCACAAACCTGTTTTCCCCTCACCTTCTGTCTCTTTCCTCCTTCCTTGTAGATTGTAAGCCTTTGCAGGGACCTCTCTTACTCTGTACCAGTCGTTAGTCAATTACTGTTGCCATTGTATTTTGTTTGGTCTTAAAGGGGCTGTCTCACTACAAAGATTAGCTTTCAAAAACAAAAGGATACACTAAATGAAGACGTTTTCCAAATATTTTGCTTTGGTCATCTTTTTTTTGTTAAGGAGCTACAAATGATTTTATCACCTTCTGAGGGCTCTCAAGTTTCCCAGGTGACCGACCTGTGTACTCCTTCTCCCCTGCTGTTTGTTCTATCTGCTAGCAGAGAGTGACATCACACAGGTCGGCAGTGTGAAAGCTTGTGTGTTATCTGATCTTTCAGACAAAAAACAGTAATTACTCTACTCTTTACATAAGCTCAGAGCTTCTCCAGACCTCAGAGAAGGTAATTTATTTAATCTAGACTAAAACAGAGAAGTCTGAATACACAAGCTCATATGCTAATTACAGACAGTTTGACCAGGAAGTGACAGAGCAAAGTAGCATTATTTCATTCATGCATCCTATGAAACTTTGACATGTGACAACCCCTTTAAGTTATGAATGTAACCCCCCTTGAATGTACAGCGCCCTGGAACCAATGGGGCTTTAAAATAAATAATCATAATAAAAGCACAACACAGAGTTATAAGAGAATATGCTCCAGAATTGTTATTTCACAGAGAACTCAAGGATTTACTAAGTTATATCAGAAGATGTTACAGGTCTTCTTTGAAGGTGTTTTTGAACAGGACTGAGTAATACCAGGCATGGCTGTATGTATGAGAGGGGCACTCTGTCATTTGAATGGGTCAAAGCACTTCATTGAGCCTTGTAACCACTTCACTTTTGGGTGATTTTTTTAGTATTTACTTACTGAGAGAGAACGAGAGTAAAGGGGCTTCCTCTTCCTCCAAAAACTCTGTAGTAATGACAATGTGGCTTTGTCCACACAACACTGGTCAAAATACTCATCGCATTCGGAATTCGAAAACTGCGTTGTCCGATGTGTATTTTGGCCAGTTTTTTTTAAAGGGGGAATTTTCCCCCTGATTTTTTTTCGTCAGAAAAAGGATCTCACAAACTCTAAAGGGGTTTTGGATTTGGATCTGACAAAGAAACGTTTGAAAAGTGTTTTTTGACTGCAAATCTGGCGAATTAATGAACATGCTCCAAGTTTTTTGTGGGCAAAAACTCGGGGTTTTTCAATTTAAGGGTCTATTTAAAATGGTTTTAAAAAGGTGGATTTTTTCCGGCTTTTTAAAAAAATGAATCTTTGTAAAAATCATGTTTGTGTAGACGGGGCCCCCAAATTTCTTTGGCCAAAAGTGGGCAGGGGCCGAGTGATTTTCGAATGCCCAAAAGACTTTACTTTTGGAAGAAACTAGTTTAAACTGAAACATGTTTGTGTGCAAAACATCAGATGCCGTGGTATTATTGCCATAGCTGAAAGAGGGTAACCAAAACCTTAAAATCCGAATTTTTTTAGGGCCAGAAACAAATGAAATTAACTAGACAATAGATAGATAGAACCTCTTTCTATAAAAATACAAAAAAAGCACTTTTTGTTAATTTTTTTGTAGATACTATGATGGGTTCCCTTTTTGTTTAAGTCCGCCTTTAAAAGTGACCATTAGAAACATTTCAGGGGGCCCCTTGGGGGTAGGCCCCTTTGATTTCTATTTTTTCTGCTAATGGGACCCAAAAGGGTGCACAAAACCCTGGGACCAAGGGTTTAGAGGAGAAACCAAAATCTCAGACACTTGGGAAAAGACGGGGTATTGGAAACCCAAAGGCGGTATTGGGAAATGGGATTTTCGCCCTTATTTTTTCCCCGTGTTTTAATGCACCTGAATGTTTTAAAAGGGGGGTTTTTGTGTGTTTTTAAAATGGTTTTCTAAAAATTCATCAAAGCCTCGTCTTGTGGGTTTGGGCCCCAAATTTGGAAACCCTTTGGCGTATAAAAAAATGCACAAAAATGTAAAAGGCTAAAAGATAGGCCCGTAAAATCGAAAGGAAAAATCAAATTTGAATAGCTTTTCAGTGAATAGAAACTTTTGGTTTTCCCGGGGTTTCCCGCTTGAAGGGCCAAAAGGTCCCAGAAAAAACCTGTGCTGTGCTGACTTTTGCCCAAATGTAGAATAAAGGGTGAGAGCAGGGAAAAATAAATTTTAAATTTTTAAAGTAGTAAAAAAATTTTGAAAAAATTTTGACCAAAAAATTATCAGGAGGGTATTTTAAAGTAAAAAATTAAATTTTTAAGGGGTTCTATTAATTTTTTAAATTTCATTTTTATAGGAAAATATTTTTTATAAATTTTTTGGTATTGTATATTTTTATTTAAATTTTTTAAAGATAAATTTTTTTTTTTAAAATTTTAAAAAAATTAAAATTTTTTTTCAAAATTTGATTTAAATTTTCATAAATTACTTTTTTATTATTGTACGGGGATAAAATTGGGGGAATAAAAGGGAAAAAAATTTTTTCCCTTTTTTTAAAAGAATCTAAACTCCACTTTGGGCTCCTCAGGGCCCCAGGCAGGACCACATTGAAATAGGTTTTGCCTTTTCGAGCAGTTTAAAGGTGTCTCGTTTTGCCGACCTTACCTTCATTTCATTGGGGTCTTTAAATGTGTCTTCATCAAAAACACACACCACAAAAAGAGCTCCCCCTTTTTAAAAATTTGTGTATACTGAAAGAGCGCCGTGGGGGAACCCTGGATGGGGCGGAGAGGGGATGAAAAGCCCCTACCCAAGGGTTTCAAACCCTTTAGGGGATGGCGTGGGTTTACGTTTTGGGCTGGAATCATGAGGGAAAAAATTCTTTTTGCCCGGACTTTTAGGGTTCCTGAAGAAAGTGAAAATTGACCTCTTGCAAAGGGAATTAATTTGGTTTCTGATCTTTTTTTCTTCCATTTGGGGCATAAAGAAGGGAAACCCTGCCCGGGATAGCAATCTTTTTCATTTCAGGACAAATGCCCCATTTCATTCTGAAAAAGAAGCCCCTTTTAGTCATTGGCTACTTTGGGGGCATTAAAGAAAAGAAAAAATCATTTATGGGGGCCACCCACCCTTTTTTAGACCTCAACCCCCTTGGAAAAACCTTTGGAGCAAAAAAATATCTTTTGAGGGGGGGGAAAGGCCAAATTCAATCCCAAAAAAGGGAGCTCTGGGAGGGAATTCGACATCAAGCAAAGAAAATTTAAGCAGGAAACCTACAAATTCAAAGGAAAGAAAAGCGGGAAAGGCAATTTCAAAAAAGGGTTTCCTTTTTGTTAACAATTTTAACTTTTGGGCTGTTACAATGTTCTTGATTAAAAAACGGGGTTTTGATTTCAAAAAATTGGACCCCTCAATGGGTGCAAAATTTTTCCCAAAAATTTTACCATTTTTTATTTTTTACAACCTATAAAATTTTTAGGTAACTCTGTTTTTTGAAAAAGAATTTTGGGAAATCGCATTTTGAGGTTTTTTGAAAACCAGGGTTTTCATTTTGGGGGGGTTTTAAATTTAAAAAATTTATTTAAAACCGAAAAAGGTAAAAAAAAACCTCTGTTATAGGTAAAAATGTTTTGGAAGGTTTTCTAAGAGATGTTATCCTGGGGGCTATCTCACTGAAAATAAATGTGTTTAAAACCTTCCAGCATTTGGGGTTTATGAAGGGGTCGTTTTTGTCATTTAGGTTCTATGAGGAAGTTAGTTTCCCCGGGACTGGGTCCCCGGGGGGAGGCACTGGTGTCAAAATATTTGGATTTTTTTAAAAACATTTTATCCTTTTTCCACATAAAAAGGGTTTGGGAAGTAAAATGAGAAAAGTTTTGGGTGGGGGAAAAAGTGTGCAAGTGGGTAATGCAATGGCCCCACAAAAGAAAAACAAAAGGGTTTGAAAATTTTTGGTGCATACCCCAGAATGGGTCCCTTTAAATTTTGTGGGGGACCACAGGGGGTTTAGTATTGGGCCCCATTCTTTTTAAAAATATTGCATTAATGATCTTTTCACAGGGGATTGCACAGGAAAAATATTTAAATTTTTTTCAGAAAGGAATTTCTAAGCTCTGTAAAAATTTAAACAACACAAAAAGAGGGGGAAAGTTTTAAATTAAAAAGGGGTCTGGAAAAGTTGGGGGCCTGGGGAAAGAAATGGAGATGAGGTTTTTTAATTTAAAATAAAGCAAAAGGTTTTGCACTGGTGGAGGAAAAAAAATCTATTCCATGAAATTTCATGTTTAAAAAGGGAAAAAAAGGGGTGGGTAAAAGGGGACATGGGGGAAGGACTTGGGAATCCCGGTGGGGCAGGGAAACTTAAAATTTTTAGGGGAGGGGAGTGTCAGACACAGCTGCCAAAAGGGAAAAAAAGGATCATTTGGGGGATTAAAATGGGGGATTAGAATTTCACATGATTAAAAAAACATTTTTTCTCCCATTATATTTAGTTTACGGGGAGACCCCACATTTGGGAAAAATTGTGTACGGGTTTTTGGGCACCGGTGGGACAGAAAGACATTGTAGAGCCCTTTAACCAGGGGGAAAAAAGGCGGGGAAACAAAAATAATTAAAAAAACTAAAAAGGACTTTAAAAAAATTTTCCCAAAAGGATTTTGGAAGATTAGGGTTTTATTATTTTAGAAGGGAAAAATTTTGGGTTCGGGGGGACGGTAATAAATAAAGTTGGTAAAAAGGTATTTAAAGGGTTTAATATAAAAGATCTCTTTCAATATCTATTTACACCCAGAACTGTATCCAGAACAAGGGGCATCCTCTACGTCTTGAGGAAAGAAAGTTTCTACATAAACATAGAAAGGGATTCTTTACTGTAAGAGCAGTGAGACTGTGGAACTCTCTGCCAGAGGAACTCGTCAGGGTGAATTCACTAACAGAGTTCAAAAAGGATCTGGATGCATTTCTGGAGTGTAATTATATAACAAGTTATAGTGACTAGGATTCTGGAGGGGGGTCGTTGATCCAGGGATTTATTCCGATTGCCAGATTGGAGTCAGGAAGGAATGTTTTTCCCTAAAAGGAGGACAATTGGCTTCTACCATGGGCGTTTTTGCCTTCCTCTGGATCAACACTTTAGCAAAATAGGCTGAACTGGATGTACGTCTGTTTTTTTTAGGCCTTACCAACTGTGATACTATGAACTATGATACTATGATTTCAACATTATCCTGACTGTTATTTGCATCGACCATTAGGTCATTCTGAAAACATAGAATTTGTATGATAATTTGGAACGTGGTGTAGTTGAGAATCAGGTTTGGGGTTAGTGTAAGGCCCTGTTCACATGCTCTGTTCAAATTTGATGTGATTGTCGTTGCAGATATATCCCATACATGTGATTAGTGTTTCAGCAACTCCATTTACACGCAATGGAAAATTCAGCACCAGATTTTGACCGCCGCCATAGAAAAAGGACGGGGACGGAGACACAGGGACCGGAGGGGGAGGCCCCCCGCATGACCCGGCATGCCGCACGGGTACAGGTTGCTGGGGGCGTGACTTCCGTACAGGGGATGGGCTATAAAAGCCTTCCCCACGTACGCAGGGAGCAGATACGCCCAGGCAGCAGAAGTGGTCCCTCCCTCCCATTAAGACAGGTTTGAGTGGGGGAACAGCTAAGGGTTGGATTAGGGCCATTGGGGGTAGAAGGGTAGTATTGTCGCGGTAGCCGTTGGCCGGTTGGGGGTCCTTGAAGCCAGTTGAGATGGTGGGGGAGTCATAGGTGGTTATAGCGCCCCAAAACAATCACATGATGGAACATGTGGTTGGTCTGGCGAAGGTGGGGCTCTTCAGGTGGGAACCCTGAGAGCCAGGTGTTGGATCGGCCACCTGGGGTGGCCGATTTGGTGCCCTCGAGCCGGGGGTGACGGCTGAGGGTAAGTTATTGAGAGGAGGAATGGTGGTCGCCAGACCGTGGGGTTGGCTCCAAGGACCTCAGCCCCAATTTGAGGATGGTGTTCTTATATTGCATATGTTATGCAAATGAAGGTTATTTATATATTTTTGTATTGTTTATTAATAAAAAGGCTGCTGTGGCCATTTAATCCAACGCTGGTGTTATGAATTCTTTTGGGGAATATGGAACAGAGGTGGGGAAAGGGGTGGAACTAGTTAAGGGAAAAAAGGGGTGTTAGCGCCATAAGTCGGCAGTGCTATGGGTCAAGAATTCTGCAGAAGTAAGTGGCATGTTACTCTTTTTGAGATAAAATGACAAGGATTAGCACCTGTAAATAGGGCTATTCCCTGTGCAAATCTAAAACATCAAATCTGCTGCAGAAACCTGATGGGTGAACATATCCTTAGAGTAAATACTTGAAGTGGCCATACTGTACTTGATGCAAAAGATCCTTCCAACCTTGACTCATATATGCTAGAATGGAACGATTGCGTTCCTTCCCTGATGTTTTGGTCATAGCTTAGTTAATTTTTTGTTTTCATTCTTCTAAATACACACAATCAATTCACATCATTATGACCATTTCCTACTTTCGATGTCAGAAGGAAGTCACGTGTGGTGAGCTGGCTTGGTGGGTATATGAGGTGTGTGATAGGCTGTCTGCACCCATGTCCCTCGTTGCTGTCATGGGTAAAAGGGGCAATTTACCAGAATTGAAAAAGGATAATTACTGGGCTTTGCTGTATTTCTGAAGCTACAAAGTTTGTAAAGTATTTGCGTGCTGCTGTGGTGAAACTGTATTGTGAGTAGACAAATGACACCATTGTAAATAATTGACATAGAAACTGCGGAGCACAACGCGCCATTGAGGTGAGAGGTGAACGTTGGCTATAAAGGTGCACAAGGGCAGACCAATAGGCTACAGTGATGCAGCTCACCACCAAAATTAAGCAGAGGCTACCAGATGTGTGTCTAAAACAACAGTTATGGGTACCTTACTGTGAATGGGGCTCTACAGCAATGGCATAATGGGACTTCTGATGATTGGCAAAGGGTTGCTTTTTCCAATGAGTTGCATTTTCTGCTTCATTGAATAGATGGACATTGGCATGTCAGATGAGAAACATCAGAGAACAAACACCCTGTAACCACTGCTGGAAGAACACAAGATAGTGACAGCCTTATAATCTGGAGAATGTTTTTGTGGCATTTCCTGAACTACTCATCCATGTGGAAGGCTCTCTCAGCCGATTTGGTAAGAATCCATTCTTGAAGATCACATATACTCCCTAAAAGTAATGAAAAATTTTTCCCGGTTAACGGATATGATGTTCCAGGACAATGCGATATGTCACATGACTAGAAATATCCAATACTGGTTGGAAGAGGATGACCAAGACTTCTAAGTACTACCCTGGCCTGCTAATTCCCCAGACTAAAACCCAACCGAGCATCTGTGGGATCACCTTGATCATGGTATTGGCCCTATCGACCCTCCAGCTGCTGTGGGATGCAGTCAGCATGGCTCCAGTTGACTGTGACAACCTACCAGGACCTTACGGAGTCACTCACAGCCTGTCTGGCTGCTGTCTGCATTGCTCTGGATATTAGCTGGTGGTCATAATAATGTGGCTTGACTGTGTATATTCTACAGAGCTGTACAGAGATTGCCAATATTCACATTGGTCTTTGTTTCCATTGGGACTCACAATGTAAATTTCACATTGACCTATTTAGTATGTTTTTTGGAGTATGAGGGAAAGGAGTGCCTTGAAGAAACCCACACAAACGGGGAGAGAAAAACCATAATAAACGTTGGCAGTTAACGTTCAGTTAAATACTTGACGTAGCTTGCATCAGATACAGGTCAGTGCCCTCTTCTCTTGATCCCTTCTACGATTATGTCTTCAGTAGGAGTTGTAACATGCTATCTCATTACCCAGCTTTGTATGATTCATATCAGTCTAATTTACGTGTAGGTGCCTCCACAAGTGGGTTTCAATCCAATTAGCACCTTGATTATTGCGCATGTGTAAGGGACCTCAGGACCAGAATAGAAGGACATGCTAAGGCAGACAGTGTGAGTCCTAGCGCTATCTGTCCCTCCCTACTTACCAACCCGACCCTAGGTGATGGCAACAGCTGGTCAATGTTTCATCCAATAGGCAAGTGAAACACAGAACAAGACAAGACAAACCCACAAAAAGGAATTATCAGGAAAATACAGGTCAAACCGGAAAGAGCAAAACAATACAAACACAGCAGACAAAAATGAAGAGAGGCAAAGAGGTCAGCAAAATAATCCAATATGAAGCGCCAGCTTAAGCTACAAGAGGCCATCGCAAGCAGTGTCCAAAAGCTCAAGTGGTCTTCTTATGGGCTGTCATAGTCCCAGTCCAGGGCGTCATTGGACTGGCCCTCTTACATCCAGACTCCATAGAACACAGACTGGCAGGAAAGGCAAGGCTATTGTCTATCACCACTCAGCCTAAACTATCTGCAGCCCAGCACTGGAGCTAGCAGAAGTAACCAGAGAGGTGTGTTGGAGAACCTGTCAATCACCACACAACAAGCATTGAAATCAGACAAGGTTCAGACTAGTACAAAGAAAACACACAGTTCAGGCCCAGAATCGTGGCCAAAAGCGCAGTCCCTGCCATACTTTTGTAA
This sequence comes from Phyllomedusa bahiana, assembly GCA_025379985.1. Taxonomy (NCBI): domain Eukaryota; kingdom Metazoa; phylum Chordata; class Amphibia; order Anura; family Hylidae; genus Phyllomedusa; species Phyllomedusa bahiana. The sequence goes on from JAODAL010003244.1 coordinate 145,840, forward strand.
CAGACAAGGTGGTGTAATTGCGGCACCCCAACTGCATCTGCCCATTGCCCGTGGCAACCACCCTTAATCAATTGACAACAATTATTCTTGGAGGCTTTTACTCTCATCCTTAGTGGCTGTTGCAGTACATACAGTGTGCTCGTGTCTCGGCACCCAGCAGCTTCAGCATCCACACACACAGCTAACGAGGGGTTCTCCTCCTGCCCGCCTCACTGCTCTACCTGACCGGTCTCAGTGGCTTCTCCACTGGCGCTGACCTCTTACTGAACTTCTTGATGCTCCACGGCTAAATGCCGTTCCTCCGGAGCCTCACTGACTCTAGAGTTGCTGCCTCTCCCCTCCGGCCGCTCCCGGATTGTTTCTGCTTTTAACAAACTATATACAAAGACATGGGTTTCTACTCTCTCCGAACGCCAATAAAATCTTCCACCCCTCATTTCTACTGCAACTCTGAAGGGGACTTCTCTCTCTCCTGTCACTGTCTCCTCTCCTCTCAACTGACAACTCTAAAGGTATGTTCACACGGCATATTGGGGCGCATACTGTATGCGACACAATACTCCGCAATACGTGCTGTTCACCTGCATTATCAGCAGCACGTAAGTCCCGCTAAGAAGTGACATGTCACTTCTCTCCCCCGGCGTACAATACGATCGCATTGTACACTAGGGGAGATGAGACATAATTCATAGTTCTCTATGAGAGCTATGAATTACTGTAATTGCGGGTGCATTTCGGCCATGTTAAAGCGCAAATACATGGCGAAATGCACGCCGCAATTACACTGTGTGCACATACCCTGTCACCAACGACAGCTTCCTCCTCTGCACAAGCTGGCCCCCCATCTCCTCAGTCCAGCTTGACCCCTTGAGCTTGCTGATCAGCTACCCAGCACCTCCTGACTCGCAGCACATTACATACACAGGCCCAAACTGCCTGCCTGAACTATTAACTGTTCCCTTGCCATAACTGGTAGAGATGGGCGAATTTCCCGAAATTCGTTTCGTTCACTTCGCCGAATTTCTCGGCAAAAAATAACTTCGTTCTGAATTACTTTGGGACGAATCACGTTAAAAAACAGCTATTTCCAGGATGCACAGAGCCTGCAGGGTGCTGTAGAACGTTGTGCCATGCTTAAATATGCAGAGGGAGCTTGGTTTGGTCTTCATACAAGGTTGTGTTTTAGTATGACACGCACATGACTGCCGCCGCTCTTAGAACGCTTCACTCAAAAATTTCCCGGGGCACTTAAGAGGGAAAAAACTGACTAAAAAACTGAAAGGGGGAATGTAGCCTGATAAAGTCATGGCAGCGACAGCTGGAAAAAAACAAGCTGAGGGCTCAGGTGGCAACATCAGTGACAGAGTATGGAGGTGACGGCGGCAGCCACAGCAGCATGAGGTCAGAGAGTGGCACAATGATATTCTGGAGGTGGCAAAAACAGGAGTAGGCCATAGAGTGGCACAATGACACCGTTTGTAGGCCCAGGGCAGCAGCCACAGCAGCAGCATGAGGCCAACAGTGGCACAATGACACAGTGTGTAGGTCACGGCAGCAGCCAAGGCAGCAGCATGAGGCAGACAGTGGCACAATGACACATGGTGTAGGTCACGCACACCCACACGCAGCATGAGGTCAGACAGTGCACATGACTTTCGGGAGGTGGCAAAAAACAAGATACCACAGAGTGAGACAATGACACAGTTTGGAGGTCACGGCAGCAGCCACAGCACACATGGGGTCAGACAGTGGCAAAATGACTTTCTGGAGTGCAAAAACAGGAAAGCCAAAGTGGACAATGACACAGTGTGTAGGTCACGGCGGCAGCCACAGCAGCAGCATGAGGTCAGACAGTGGCACAATCTAATACAAAAATCAGTGGCACACTAAAAACTAAGTGAAACATCAAGGTATATAGGAATATTGGAAATGCATTACTGCTAAGGAAAATATAAAAACCTGGGCCCTCTTAGTTTACAGTTTTTTGATCAAAGATTGTATTAACCTCACCTCCCAATAGCGTCAAGGGACCCCAGAGCAGGTGAGTCCCTAACCACTAACATGTTACCTCACTGGGATCCGTTCAGACTACAACATCTCAGGAGTGACAGAACTTGCAATTGAACTATCCTGCACTGGTTTAAAAGAGGGGGCAGAGTGCAGCAAGCCAATGAGATTGCCATTTCTCAAATAACTTACAACAGTGGCACAAATGACAAGGGGTGTAGTCACGGCATCAGCCACAGCAGCAGCATGAGGTCCAGACAGTGGCACAATGACAGTGTGGTAGGTCACGGCAGCAGCCACAGCAGCAGCATGTGGTCAGACAGTGGCACAATGACAAGTGTGTAGGTCACGGCATCAGCCACAGCAGCAGCATGAGGTCCAGACAGTTGCACAATGACAGAGTGGTGAGGTCCACGGAAAGCAGCCACAGCAGCAGCATGAGGTCAGACAGTGGCACAATGACATTCTGGAGGTGGCAAAAACAGGAAGTTAGGCCACAGAGTGGGGAAAATGACACAGTGTGTAGGTCACGGCATCAGCCACAGCAGCAGCATGAGGTCAGACAGTGGCACAATGACAGTGTTTAGGTCACGGCAGCAGCCACAGCAGCAGCATGAGGTCAGACAGTGGCACAATGACAAGTGTGTAGGTCACGGCATCAAGCCACAGCAGCAGCATAAAGTCAACAGTGGCACAAGACAGAGTGTGTAGGTCACGCAGCAGTCACAGCAGCAGCATGGGGGTCCAGGACAGTGGCAAAATCACATTTGGAGGTGGCAAAAACTGGAGTAGGCCACAGGAGTGGCACAATGACAGAGTGGAGGTGACGGCGGCAGGAACAAAAACATGAGGTCAGAGAGTGGCACAATACACAGTGTGGAGGTCACGGCAGCAGCCACAGCACCCAGATGAGTCAGACAGTGGCACAATGACAGAGGTGGAGGGGGGTGGCAATACCAGTCCCTGGTAAAGATGGTTGGTGGCAGATGGAGAAACTGTCACCGATGTGTGGCATCAGGCGGGTGGTGGCATCAGAATAATGGCTGAGGCAGTAGTTTTGAACCCAGACTCATTTCTCACATTTTGGGGTGAGGCGTCATGGCTGATGTAGTCTGACACCTAAGGCATTGGTGTGTGGAAATCCTGGCCAATCCACGCCTGATTCATCTTGACAAAGGTCAGTCGTTCCACATTTCCCGTGGACAAGCGGGTTCTCCTTGGGGTAACAATAGCCCACGCCGCACTGAACATCCGCTCTGATACCACACTACTGGCCGGCAGGACAGCTTCTCCCACTGCAAACTCGGCAAGTTGCGGTCACACACCCATTTTGCTCCCCATTTAGTCCACGGATCTTCTAACTGGGTGGCAGAGTGCTTCCAAGTAGGCCACCACCTGTTGGTTGGGGGTCTGCTCCGGGTCCTGCTGCTGCTGGCGACTGCCCTCCTCACTAGGCGGTGAAGGAAGCTGCTCATCAGTGACTCCAGACTTAGGTTGCTGTGATGGAGCTGGTACTGCTCCGACCCCCCACCTTCCCCCGCAGCCGCGGCAGTAGTACTGAGCGCTGAAGAACCCCCCGGGCAGACCTGTCACAGGAGGGACGATGCCGCACATAGGCAGCGGCCCAACTGACTACGGAGGATTTCCCTATCGTCTTTGAGTTTGTCCTCCCCCTCAATAGCTGGGAAAAAGGCTCCCATTTTGGACCGGTAGCGAGGGTCCAATAGGGTGGAGAAACCAGAAGTCATTTCCCCCTGCCGGATGCTGACTATTCGGTCGTCACTAGTCAGCGCCCAAAACAGCATGCTGGGGGCCCTCTGCCCAAGTGACTCTGAGCGGCCCCCTGCCCCCATCGCCACTCTATCCTGCCATGATTCTTGCGGGTTACTGCCTCCCTCTTCCTCATCTCCATCTTCCTCCTCCAGCTGCTCCTGCTCCTCCTCTCTTGTCACCTGGTAGAAAATCCACTCATTTCACCAGACAATGCTTCTGCTCCAATGTTTCCCCCTCCTCCTCCTTTCCATTTCAGTCCCCACCAGACTCATGTGGCCGCGAGATGTAGTCGCCACATTCATCCAGTCCCCTGCCCAGACAGATTTTTCAGCATCTGTTCCCGGACATGAGCAGTGGAATGACGTTATTCATCCCGTAGTCCCGGCGACTGACAAATAACGTGGCCTCCTCGAAGCCTCAACAAACGGGAGGTGTCACCATGAGCTGCCACTGGCTGACATAAAGTTACACAGGGGGGTACTTCTGTCCGCCTGGATCATCAAAAAATCGTTATTGGCCTTTCTCTGTTCATACAGCGGTCCAACATGTGCAGGGTGGAATTCCAACGGGTGGAAACATCGCATATCAGAGTGTGTTGGGGGAGGCCGTTCTGCCGCTGCAACTCGAGAGGGGGTTTTCCTGGCTTTATAGGAATGGATGAAGTGCATGCACAGTTTCCTGGCCATTTTCAGAATCTTCTGAAGATCGGTGGAAGACTTCAGGAACCTTTTCACAACCAGATTGAACACGTGTGCCATGCAGGGCGCATAGACCATCCCTCCTCGGTGCAGCGCGGACACCATGTTACTCTCATTGTCCGTCACCATGGTTCCGATTTGCATTTGGCGCGGAGAAAGCCGCAAATCGATTTCTTGCTGCAAGACGCGGAGCAGTTCCTCCCCTGTGTGACTTCGTTCACCGAGGCAAGCCAGGTGTAGAACTGCGTGACACCGCTGTGCCCTACACATTTTGGTATGATGGAGCAGTACTTGTGGAGGCTGAGATGGTGGTGGTGGGGGAGGAGGAGGAGGAGGCGGACATTGGCGCAGGAGCCGCCATTGACAACGCGGAGGAGAAAGCGGCGTCTCCTGTCCAAGTTGTTGGTGTGCCTGGGCCGGAAGCACAGTCACCCAGTGGGATGTAAAGGACATGTACTGGCCCTGACCGTAAATTTACAGCTCCAGACGTCCGCGCTGCCGTGCACCTTGGAACAAACCGATAAGCTCAAGGACTGGCCCACCTTCTGTTCTACAAATTTATGAAGTGCTGGTACTGCCTTTTTGGAAAAGAAATTATGGCTTGGAACTCTCCATCTTGGCTCGGCACAAGCCATTAGTTCTCTGAACGGTGCAGAGTCCACCATTTGGAAAGGAGGGACTTTCAGCACCAACAACTTGGACAGGGGTACAGTCCAGCTTCTGCACCCTTTGGATGGTTTGGACGCATACTGTTGTCTCTTTGCAATCCCTCGCTGAACGACTGCTGGCGCCATGAGTAGCGAGGAGCAGGAGCATCTGGACCGGAGATGATGTCAAAGAGAAACAGCTCCCTTCGCAAGGTGGTGGAGCCTTGACTGGCTGCAATGGCATCGTGCCACTGGGCGCTGCTGCTGTGTTGCTGCGGCGGCAGGATGGACCACCAACATCTGAGCAAGGTTTCTCCTAGGCCACCGGATGGTGACGCTGCATGTGTTGACGCAGGGCCGTGGTGCCAACGTTAGCTCCCTGGCCACGCTTCACTTTCTGCCCCCCAGATTCTACATAACCCATATTCGGCCCTCCGGTGTCTTAGCAAAAAACTGCCACCACCGCCGGTATCGGATTTTGCCGCCAACGCTCCGCACTGAGTGACTACTGCCACCGCTGCTGCCTCGCTGAGCCCCTGTGCCCCCTACTTTCTTGGGCCTGCGAAGCGGGTTTTTTTACCCCGTGGCCGCTTGGCTCCCGACCTCACACTGCTGATATCCTGCTGACTCACGGCCACACAACCCACTTTCTGGCTGAGCCGCTGCCTGACGCGCAAGCTGGGTCCCTTTTTCTCCTGACGGGTGATAAGCCCTTGCCTCACCCGGCTTCCAAGTGCGGTCGGCTACATCATCATCATTTGTGTTTCATTGTCACTGCTGGGCCTCATCACCGGTCTTGGTATGCAGAGGCTGACCCTCACAACATGACCTCCCATGCCACTCTCAACATCTATACTTTGCCGCCTACTGCAAGAAAGAGGCATATTGGCCCCCATTTCTTCGTGCCAAGAGCTGTGACTGCCCTCTGAAAGAGCGGGCGAAAAACGTATGCCAAACCGACCGCAGATATCCGGTGGGATCCCAGGGCCCACCGCGACACAGAGGAGATGCCGGCGGTGGGTGCCGAATGCAGGGTTGGATACGGAGGCTGATAAACGGATGCGCAGTAAACATAAGACAGAGTCCCAGACGGTCCCAAAAATATATTTAGCAGCGGGTACAGGCGAGTAAAAGGTAAGGGGTCAACCCTTATGCAGAAGACAACACGAACTGCAAAGAGACAGGAGGGGGGTTCCTTAATAGTCGGGGTCAGGGGTTTACGGGAGGAACAAAAGACTGTCTCAATAAATGCGGTGCAGTGCCCGGCGCGTCCCCCTAGAGGAGCAGGTGTGCGCCAGGACGCCGGGGTGGAGGAAGCAGGATGGTGAGGCTTCAGCATGGAAGGAGCCGGGACAGGTGGGCAGAGAAAGGGGACACCAAGGGATGTCGCGCGGGGCCCGGACTTAAACCCGGGACGCCGACATCCGTGGCGGGGAACCCCGTAACGTACCCCCCTTAAGCCCTCCCGTCCGGGCTACCGGTTTCCCCACAAACAGTTGGGGTAACCACCTCCTCCTCGGTACCCGGGGGCCGTCTTCAGAAAGGGCCCAGAGGTCCCGGGTAATTTTGGCCCCGGGGGAAAACCAAAGAAATAGAGGCGGGGGGTGGGGGGGTGGGAGTCAGAGGGTCTTTGCGGGACCAAGGCTCTTCTGGTTCTTCCATTGGCAAAGCAGAACAACGGGGGGAAAAAACGGTGGGCAGACTGCTCCAGATGGGGGTTTTGAGGCAGCGAGAGTGGCACTGCTTCCCCCATTGAAAACCCTCGCCCTTTTCCCAGCCCGGGATGGGTTTTTTGTGAAGCGGGAAAACCATGGAAACCCCCGAGCGAAGGGAGAGATGAATTGGCAGGACGTAGAAGGGATGTCCTCTTGGTGGAATTTCCCAATTTGTAGAGACACAGGGGGGGTAAAAACTGGATGGACCCTTCAGGATCCCCCCCTTTAACGGTTTAAAAAAAAATGTAGTGGTTTTTCCAGAGGGGGGAAACAGGTGGGCAAAACTTCCCAGCAGGGACGGATCGATGAAGTTCTGGGAAGGCCGGAGTCCAAAAGGCAGGAATTTCAAAAACATCACCAGATAAAAAAACGTAGGGTACTGGAGTGGTAAAACGGAATCAGGCCACCGTTTTCAGGGTAACTTCACCCACAACCCATGGTGCCGGGGTTTCCCTGGAGCACAGGGGGCGGACCGGGCAGTTTTTCAGGTAATGGGGTACCACCGCAGTAAGGCACGGGTTTAAGCTGCGTCCACAGGGCGTTCCTCGGGGAGAGATGAGGGGGTTGACCTCCATAGGTATCTTGGGGAAAAACGAGGTTTTAGGCGAGGTGGGCTCGGGTTTTTAGGTACAAAGGGGGGGTTGCAGCCGGGTGGACACTGGCTGCTGGGTAGAAAGCTCCCTCCAGCAAAACGGATTCGACCCGGGTAGCAAGAGCGTGAGGTCATCCGGGTGGTAGGTATTTCCCCGACCAGCCAACTGTCCTTGATGGTCCCCGGGCCCCCCCAGAGGCAGCAACGGGGCCTCTTTGTTCCAGGCAAGCTCGGGGGCCAGGGTACGGAATGGATGGCATATTGCCCCACGGTGGAGGTCGCCTTGACGGAACCTTTGCAGGGAAAGCAGCAGAGGTGTTGCGCCCAGGTAGCTCAAAGGGTCTTCCGGAATGCGCTCAGGAATCCTGAGGCCCCTGTCAGGGGGATCACTTCTCTCCCACAGAGGTGAACCCAGGCCAAGGTTCACCTGAGAGCGGGGCTGTTTATGAAGGCGCCCTTGGGGGCCGGCAGAGGGAATGATGGGCCAGGACCTAAAAAGTGGATGGTGCACTGGTTGGGGAAAGCCGCGACACGATGGAGGGGCCCGAATAACGGGCAGGCGAGGCAGGTGCGGTGAACTGGACATGGAGACAGAGGCGGAACCAAGCAGGTGGGGAGGGTGTAGATGCCATTCCCCACACAAATTGGGCCAGAGGGTGATGAGGTCTGCGTTTTTGAACAGTTTCTCCAGATGGACGCCATGACGGTTCACCACAGTACCAGGTCGGCAGAGGGACTCCGGGGGGGATCCCTATTTGATGGTCGTTGTACGTAACGGGGGCGCTGACAAAAAGTTGCCGAAGCGCCGCCGCAGATATCCAGGTGTGGGTCCTCAGGGGCCCCCCGCAGAAAAATGGGAGATCCGGCGGTGGGGAGCCGAAGTGGGTTGGGACTGGAGGTGATAAAGGATCTGCATAAACTAAACAGGTCCCAGACAGGTGCCCAGAATATATTTACAGCAGGACAGGACACAGAGATGTACAACAGGAAGGGGGCAAGCTCTAGTGCAGAAGACAACAACGAAATGACAAAAAGGGAAGGTAGGAGGTTCCTTTAAATCCAGGGGTCAGGGTTCAGGGCAGGAACAGAAGACTGCTCATAAATGCGTGCGTCAGGTGTGCCCCTGAGGGAGCGGGTGCGAAGGAGCCAGGGAGTGGAGGAAGCAGAGATGGTGAGGCTTTACAAGGAAGGGGCCCCCGGAAGGTGCGTGCAAGGGGAACCCGGGACACCAAGGGGTGTCGCAGCAGGGGCCAGGACAAGAGAGACAGGGCACGCCGACAGTCCGTGGCTGAAACCCTGACACCCTCCTCAAATTGTTATTTTCCCCGCTAATAGTGGCGCTGAGCCCCGACCCCATAGTAGATCTCTGGGTGAGGGAACCGGATGGGGAAAAGGCGGGTTGAGGACAGGTGAGGGCCCTGACCCCCTCCCCGGCCCGCCAACTAAGGGTTGTGTCTGATTCCCACCCACTCTTGGCTGGGGTTGTCAGATGTCATCTGGGAGGAAGTGGATGCCTATCAACCAAACAAGAAAACCCTTGGGTTGTGAACAAACCCTGGCCGCTAATACAGCGGCAGTTGTGGCCTCACCGAGGACCCCTGCTGCACGTCCCTTGCTGTGCTGCGACCTGGGCCTGGAAAGTTTGTGCCTCTGCCCTCGCAGGGAAGAGCTGCCCCCTTTGTCTCATACTGTTTTTTTAAAAAATTTCGACCTGTTTGTTAAGATATCGTTATGATAAATACACACCCCGATTTGACTCCAAATGAACCCACTAAAAAGCTTGGGTAAACCTTGGATATAAATTTCGTCCCCAAATGGGCAGGGAAAAAAATTAACTTGTATGGCCGTTTTAAAAAATCTGTGTATTTTATGAATAAAGGCTTAATTAACCTTGGATAGAATTTTTGCACAGAAATTTTTTTCTGTGGCGGTGAAAAACAAAGTTTCTTTTCGGACAATGCAGAAAACGCTTTAAATTTAAACCCCTGAATGTAAATTGCGCAAAAGAATTGAGCAGCCCCAAAAAACAGTTTTTGCGGTTACAAATTCGTGTTTTCTACGCTACACAAAAAAGAGAAAAAAATTTTAATTAACTTCTCTTGGAATTAGGCATAGGAAAATTTTAATTTTTGGCGGTGAAAAAGACGGGTTTTTTGGAGTCACCACAGAGCAGAACAACGTTAATTAACCCCCGGATTAAATTGCGCAAAAAAATTGAGCAAACCCCAAAATGTAGCTTGTAGCGTGTTGCAGTTCGTGTTTTCTACCTACACAACAGAAAAAAATTGTAATTTAAACCCTTTACTTGTGAATTATGGTACAGGAAAATTGTAATTTTTGGCGGGGGAAAAAAAAAAACGGTTTATTTTTGTCACCACAGCAAAAAAAACAACGCTTAAAATTTAACCCTGGGTGTAAATTGCGAAAAGAATTGAGCAGCCACAAACATAGCTTTGTAGGTTTAAATTGGTGTTTTTATGCTAACAACAAAAAAAAAATTGTAATTAAACCCCTTTGCTTGTGAATTATGCTCAAGAAAAAGGAATTTTTTGGGGGAGAAAAAAGACGGTTTCTTGGAGTCACCCCCGCAGAGACAACGCTTTAAATTAACCCCGGGTGTAAATTGCGCAAAAGAATTGAGCACCAAAAATTAAATGGTATTTGTATTGTAAAAAGCTGTTTCTTTAAAAAGATACAACACGAACAGGCTTAGATCCCCTTGGATATTCAATGTGTGTGAGCAGATAGCATTAAAATGTATATGCCAGCTGCAGTGGGGCGCACACTGGACTTCAGATCCAATACCCCAAAAAATCAGAAATAGAACATTAAGAGAACAGTCTCTGAACAAGCTGAATCCCACAAAATCGCTGTATAAAAATCGTTCTTCAGTGAGAGCTATCACAATCAGCCGCGCCCGCACCTTCCCTGATCAGTACAGTGAGAGGAGGTGAGCTCCCAGCGTCGCGCCGGACTTATATAGTGCGGTGAGTCACAGAATCCCGCCGGTCTCTGATTGGCTTCATCTCTGCACATGTCATGCAAAGGCTATGCCCTTCTTTCCTCCCAGAGTTTCTTTGCCCAAAGTAACGCCATGTCTCCCCAGCCATTTTATCAATCAAAAGCACGCTTCGTTCACCCGAAGTACCCCAAACTTCGACTTCGTTCAGAACCGAAGTTTTCCTGAAATTCTAAACGAATTCCACTTCGTTAGAATCAATTTGCACATCTCTAATAACTGGCCACCCTACTCCTTGGTTTCCCATGGCAACCCACTACTGTTAACAACCCACCAAAAGTATAACTTCTTACACTTTACGGGCAGCAAACTGTGCTGAGGTCTGAGCAGGCATCGTCATTACAGCATGGCATAATAGGTCAAGGGAACATCCCTGGGCAGACATTGGATGCTCACATATGACATCATAGGAAGTGATAATCACTGTCATAAAACTGTTTTAGGCTTTATAGATGAGGACAAGTTTACATACTGGAGGAAGGTCATATTGCTGCTGCAGGACAGGACCAGAAGTTGACTTAGGCTATGTTCACACGGCTTAACTGCGGGGCGTAATTCTGCCCCGCAATTACGCCGTGTGGCCGGGGGCGGGGAGGGAGCGGGGGAGTGAGCGGGGGGCCGGCACTTCGCCGGCCCATAGACAGTCATTGCTAGCGGCGCGTATACGCCGCTAGAAAGTGACCTGTCAATTATCTCCCCGCCCGGCGTATTCGCCAAGCAGGGAGAGGAGACGTACTCCATAGTTCTCTATGAGAACTGTGCATTACCGTAGTTACTGGCACTTCGGCGCGTAATTACGGACTGAATTACGTCCCAGAATAAGCCGTGTGAACATGGCCTAAGACTACAGAATAGTTAATGTAGACAATGAAGTATTTCAGAATCACTGTGTCAACAGGTGCTTATCATACTAACCTGTACATATACTAGGCAAAGGGTGATGGAACAGCTTACAGAGGACCTATGGTAATTTCTTGCTATGGTTTTATTTTATGAAGAGGAAAATTGTAACTCCCAGAAACACATTATTGTGTAATTTTATCTATTAAATATATTGGACTAATGTTGTATCTTTGATCTTTTCTTGGGGCTCATCCCTCAGGCATATTTCTTTCTTCTTCAATTATTTCAATGTGGCCATTGATGTTTCCTGTGTCATGGATGCAGGTGTGGATCATCTGGGTCACTGCAAGAGTTGGTACTGACCACGCCAGGGAGCGAAGTCTAAGAAGCCCCCAGTATTCACCAGAGCCCGTTGCAAGGTGGGATGGACTTGGCTGTGGGGGTCTTCCAGGTCACTGCTGCTCGCGATGACAGCTGAAATGCCAAACGAGGTTCAAAGGGAGAAGGCAGGGACATAACCGAGTCACAGGTAAGGAGCTTATGGCAGGCGGCAGTCAAAGCATAGTCAGAAGTCCAATAGCAGAGGTCAAACCAGGAAATCACATGAACAATACAAAGTAGTGCAAACCAACAGCACAAATCACCAACAATCTGGCATGAAGTGCAAGGAGGGATGTCCTAATGAAGGGGCAGCGGCCAGCCATTGGGGGTCAGGGGTGCATTGGCCATTTAAATCTTAAAGAGCCAGCATGCACCCTAGGAAAAGAGTACATGGCACAAGCAGCAGACAGGAGCGGAGCAGGAGCGGGGAGAGGTGAGTAACTGACGGCAGGGCAGAGAAAATGGGGAACACCGACAAGTGCATCCGCAGTCTGGAGCGGGTACCACAGCGCAACTATGATGTCCTGGAAGCACAAGGATCTGAAACAATGTTGTTATGCATCTATTCTATTTGGTTGTGGTTAACAAAGCCATGCAGTATGTACAGTCATGTGGAGCAGCTGTAGGGTGGGGCTCAAGAATCAACTAGTAGGCCCAAAGCGTTAACTCCATTGGTGGACCCCAGGCACCCCAGTCCAACATAGGCACTTTTTATACTATATATATTTTTTAATCAATTATAACACCTACACCAAGAAGCATTTCTGCCTATTTTCTAATTCAAAATATTTCGGGTGCAAATTTCCAAAAACATTCTATTTTAAAATACCTTTTTCCCTCCTTGAATTAACATTTCAAATTTTTTTTTCCGAATCTCTAATTTTGGGGTTTCCCTAATTTAAATCCATTACCAATCGGGTCAGTTTTGAGCATTATAAGGGGGGGGATTGCCCCAAACCGGCCGGACTGCCCATAAAAAAACCCAGGCATTTCCCCCGGGGGGCCGCGGGGGTTTTGGCCGCAGGGCGGGGCCAATCCCCCCCTTTGGGGGGCCATTTTTTTCCCCCCCCGGGCCCCCAATGGGTCCCGCTTTAACCCAAGGGCGATGGACCCCAACAGCCCCCGGGGCTTGAACAGCTGGGATCTCTGACCCCGTATGTTAAGCTCCCAGGAGGCCGGGGGCAAGAAACGATGTAATAATGTCATCGCTCCCCCTGCCCCCGGCCGCCCACACTCGGGAAGGGGTGGCCCTCCAAACGGACATGGAGAAAGGAGAGGAGGGAAACTAGGTAAATTAAAGTTTTTTTTTTTTTTAAACTATTTACGGGCCCTTTCCCCTTTCCCTTTTAAGGGGCCCCTTTGCCTGGCTAATACGGCCCTCCCCCCTAAACCCCTTTTTAAAGTTCCCCCCTGCCTGGCTATAATTTCCCCTGCCTACCCCCTAAGTCCCCCCTGGCCTGCCTAATAAAACCCCCTTTGCCAAACCAAATGGGCCCTGCCTGGCTATAAACCCCCCCTCGGCCCCCTGCCAAAAACCCCTTTAAAAGTTCCCCCGCCTGGCTATATATTTCCCCCCTACCAAGTGGCCCTTTCCCTGGATTATCCCCCCTATTAAATCCCCCCTCCCCTAACCCCTTCCTAAATGCCCCTGCCTGGCAAATAACTGCCCCTGCCTACCTTCTAAGGGGCCCCGCCGGGCTATATACACCCCCTGCCTACCACTAAGTCCCCTGCCTGCTAAAAACCCCCTCCCCCCTAACCCCCCCCTTAATTTTGGCCCCTTTCCCAAACCCCTTTATAACTGCCCCTTTGCCTCCCCAAAATTTAAAAAACCCCTGCCAAACTCTAAGGGGCCCCCCTCCTTTTTCCCCCCCAAAATTACTCCCCTTTTGGGTTGCCCTAAAAATTTCCCCTGCCTGGCTATATATTTCCCCCTTTCCCGGGCCTTTTAAGGGGCCCCTCCGGGCTATATACTGCCCCCCCTCCTCAAAGGGGCCCCTGCCGGGCTAATACTCCCCCTTTCCTCCTCTAATCCCCTTTCCGGGCTATTTTACTCCCCCTTTCCTGCCTCTAAGTCCCTGCCTGGCTATATATTTCCCTTTTCCCTACCTATAATGGCCCTGCCCGGGCTATATATTTGCCCCTTCCACCTTAAATGCCCCCCCTTTACCTATAAGTGGCCTTTCCCTGCCTATATACTGGCCCCTCCTAAAACCCCTTGGCCACCCAAACCTAAATTGGCCCTGCTCCCAAATTTACTAGGCCCCACCTGGCAAATTATGGCCCCCCGGCCTAATTACGGGGGGGCCGGCCCCCCCCGGGCAAATTTTTTCGGGGGGCCCCATACCTGGGCTAATTACGGCGGGCACCCCCACTACCGGGCCCAAATTACTGGGGAACCCCAGCTACCGGGCAAATTACGGGGGCACCCCAAAGCTACCTGGCGGGTTAACGGGGGCACCCCCCAGCTACCTGGCTGGTTACGGGGAAACCCCCAGCTACCTCCCTAGTTACTGGGGCAGCCTTTTGCCCCTGGCTAGTTAAACAGTGGTAGGCCCTGGGCTACCTACCAAATTAATGAGGAAGGGCCCCGTTTACCTACCCCAATGGGGGTCTAAACCCAATTTTCATGCCACTTATCTACATTTTTTAAATTTTTAAATTTTTTGGTCTAAAAATACGCTTTGGGGAATTGATAAAAATGCCGGAAAAAAAGGACCCAAGATGTATTTGTGGTAAATTCCCACAGGCGGGTTTTGGGCCGGGAGAAAGAAACATTGCATGCTGTACCGGGCAAGAAAGAAAAAAAGAAAAAAAACAACTCCCATAGAGATGACTCTCCTTGGGGAGTCCCCGCTGTCGGGACATTTTACTTCTTTGATTTAATCAGTGCGTATTCATGGGGATGGGGAAACCCGCTACTTATTTGGGTTGGGGGGGTTGTATTATGTTGGGGCTTTTGTTTGGTCATGTGGGCCCTTTCCCGGGTTGTAAAAGGCCCCACCTGACTCTGTGATGAGGGTTTTTCTCCAAACCCCCTTTTTTTTTCTTGTTGTTTTTTAGGGTGTTTTTTACATGGGGCCCTTTTTTGGGGGCGTTTTTTTTTTTGCAAAATTTACAGCAAATTTAAATACTCTGCCTTTCTGCACAAAAACCCCCAAAAAAACATAAAAAAAGCACCAAAAATCTCTGTCTGAAAGCACCCTTTAAAATTTAGTTTATTTTAGAAAGTGGCGAGGTGCAAGAACAAGGGACATTTTTTAAGTGGATATTGTGTGTGGGCTGCTGGGGGCTTAGTGCCAGGGCTGATTTTTATTCCCAGTCCGGCCCTGGTCCAAGCATAGTGTGCCGACAGTCAGTGTGTGTAGTGACACACTCTTTTGAATACTGGATGGTAACACCCATTTGACTAATTCAATAATACATTTCTAGAAGAAATAAGAGAGGAAGAGCACAACACAGAATTATAAGAGGAGGTGCCACAGAATCGTAATTTCACGGGGAACACAAGTATTTACTAAAACACACATATCAGGAGGTGTCACAGGTCCTTTACAACTACTAGAGGACACATGACTATCATGTGTAGCAGTACACATGTCATACTGATGTCAAAGGTGTAGGGTGCGGATCACCCTGCTAGTGGTCTTATGTATGTTTTATATTTTATTATGGTTATGATGATGATGATGGACATACACCATAGTTGCCAACTTTTGAAAGTGGAAAAGCAGGAGATTGAAGAGGGCGGCGTGCGAAGCAAAAAATTTGCATGGACATGCCCATCTTGTTGGTGTGCCACGCCCTTCTAAAAGCCACACCCACTCCGCCTAACTGCATAACGGCTTTGGAAGAAAGCCAGGTAGATGTCCTTATAGCCAGGTAGTAGACCTCCATAACCAGGTAGTGCCCCTTACAAGTAGATCCCCTTTACCCAAAGTAGATGCCCCCCTTGTAGCCAGGTAGATGCCCCCCCCTCTGTAGCCAGGTAGATGGCCCCTTTGGGTTACCAGGTAGTGCCCCCTTTGTTGCCATGTAGTGCCCCCTTTGTTCCGGGTATTTTCCCCTTTGTTGCCAGTAGTGCCCCATTTTTTTAGCCAGGTAGTCCCCCCTTTCCTTTTCCCCGTTGCCGGGTAGTGCCCCATTTGTTAGCCAGGTAGTGCCCCTTTGTTAGCCAGGTAGTGCCCCATTGTTAGCCAGGTAGTGCCCCCATTTGTTAGCCGGGTTAGTGCCCCCCTTTTTTTGCCTGGTAGTCCCCCCTTTTTTTCCCAGGTAGTCCCCCCTTTTTCCATTTGTTTGCCGGGTAGTGCCCTCTTTGTTTGCCAGGTAGTGCCCCCTTTGTTGCCAGGTAGTGCCCCCTTTGTTTCCAGGTGATGCCCCAATTTGTTAGCCAGGTAGAGCCCCCCTTATAGCTAATAAAAATAAAATAATAAATTCCACTTACCTCACCAGGCTCCTGCAGCACGTCCGAGGCTGCCGACTGAGTACTCTCAGCGTCGCAGGGGAGTGCAGCCGCGCGTCACAGCCCCTGCACCGCTGACCGGCCACTGTACATACAGGGGAGGAGGGAGGAGGGGAACGATCCCTCCTGCCTCCTCCCTGCACAGCGAGACTCCCGGCGGGTGACGCGGCCGCTACTCTGTCGCCGCAGCCATTTAAAGGACCCCGCTGCCTGCTGGCGGCGGGAGTTTCGCCAACTCTGCCGGGAGGGCGGGGGGGGGACCCCAAATAGCGGGACCCCCCCGCCAAAAGCGGGATAGTTGGCATGTATGACATACACTTTTAAATGAGGACTGGTTCAGTGAAGTTGATAATTCCTGTGGGGTTTTCCCTGGTTGTTTAGAAGTTCTTTTGGGGGGTCTTTGCCGCTTTGGACCAAGAGCACGGGCAACAAAGCTTGGGAATCTACGGACAAGAAATTGAGAGTTCTGAGAAAAGGGGTCCAAACCCTGTACATGAACATTGGGTACCTTTTAATAAAGGTGGCCCGTGGATTATGTGAAACAGCTGCCATCCGCCCCACATGGAGCAGGCTCAGCAACTCATCTTGCATCATATTTTCCATGTAAGGTGGATATCATCAAGAAATTAACAAAAATGGCAACTGTATATTCTGTCAATTTACTTTGTGCTTCCATTCTTTGCTGTCAAAATATTTGAGTGCTATCAGTGGATGGGATCATCCGTAAGATGAAAACATATATAAACTTAGGACGACATGTCCCAATACGCAAGCACTGTTTTTTTAGTCTATTTTGCGCCCAAAATACTCTGGATGCCATATTCTCAATATAAATGAACTGTAATATACCAAAACTAGGCGCATTATGCGCCGGGCACAACACATTGTAATGTGCCTAAAAAGGAGCATTAAATATAGTAGCAATGATACGCTGTGCGCCTCCATAATGCAATGCGCCTATTGAGGTGCTTTACATAAACTAGTAATGATATGTTATGCCTCTCCGTTACGCAATGTGCCTGGATAGGTGCATTACATATACAAGCACTGATACGCTATGCGCCGCGATTGCGCAATGCGCCTGGATAGGTGCATTACATGCACTAGCAATGATACACTATGCGCCGTGATTTTGCAATGCGCCTTTTTTGTTGCATTAAGTTTACTATGGAAGGTATACCTGACGCCAGATTTTTGAAAGTATCGTACTTTCAGGCGCACTTTACACTGATTAAATGCGCCTAAAAACTGCCGCGGCGACACCAATTTTCGGACATGTCTACCTATGTGATCACATGATCAAGTCTAAAAAGAAGACAAAATAAAAATAATAATAAATATACAAATATTAGAAATTCGAAATACCACCATTTTTAACATGTATTTCATGAGAAAAGTCAAACCACAAAAAATAAACATATTTGCCATCAGATTTTATTGTATCCTGCTTGATAAATGGCATAATAGAAAAAAAACAACAACTAGTAGAAGCCAGTAGACACGCACAAGAAAGCAGGACTGACTTAAGATGAATCAATGTAGTGAGACAACCCGCTTAAAAACAGAAATTGTCAGATATAGGAGCTACATTACAGTGCCAGCCACATTTCTCACAATAACAGCCTCAGACCGCCAATGACAGTGACAACCATAGACCATCAATAAGACCGACAGTCACAGACCTCTAAAAACAGTTTTAGCCTCAGACCTCTAACAATAGTGACATCCTCAAATCCCTCATAATAGTGACAGACTTAGACCCCCAATAACAGTGACATCCTCAACCCCTTTATAACAGTGACAGCCTCAAACCCCTCATAACAGTGACAGCCTCAAACCCCTCATAACAGTGACAGCCGTAGGGCTTTAACAATACTGACATCCTCAAAACCCTGACCTTAAATTACAGTAACAGCCTCAGACCCCAAATGACAGTGAAAGAATCAGGACTTGCAATACCAGTAATAGCGTCATCCCCAATAGCAACGGCATCCTCAGACCTCAAAGAACAGAGACAGCTTTGGACCTCTAATAGCACTGATGTCAGACCTCCAATAACAGTGCCAGCCTCAACCTTCCAATAATAGTGATAACCTCAGACCCCCAATAACAGTGACAGTCTTGGACCTCTAATAACAGTGACAACCTCAGAAACCCAGAAATAGTCATAGCTTTAGAACTCTAATAACCTTGACAACTTCAGACCACCAATAATGATGACATGCAATTCTTTGAAAGACGGAGCCGACAGGCAGGAGGGAAACACGCAGCGGCGATCTCTCATGTGAACGCCGCTGCATCTTCCTCATAACCCGCAGTGATAATCTCAGTGCTAATTGTTTAGATCCGTCTCTGGGTCCGTTCTGTCGGTCCCAGAGACGGATCTGAAAAGCGCTTGTAACACGGAGTGAAAACTCCATGTGAACAAGCCCTAAAACCTCGTTGCAGTTCACACACAACGAAGTTTTAACACGCTTCTTTGGAAAGAAGTGTCATGTCAATTCTTGAAGCGTGTTTTCGGGACGGTTTTTGCCGCGGTTGTGGCGCGTTTTGGGCGCATTTTTTGTCCTGGCTATTAATTTGTATGGGTGAAAAAACCTCGTCGAAAACCTCGTCAAAAACCTGATCAAATCTGATCAAAACCTCACCTAAAACCTTGCAGAGAAACGCCTCTACAGTAAGGGCTTGTTCACACAGAGTTTTCACTCCGTGTTAACTATGCTTTTTAGGTCCGTCTCGGGGACCGACAGGACGGACCCATAAACGGATCTAAACAATTAGCAGTGAGATTATCACTGCGGGCTATGAGGAACACACAGCAGCATTCACATGAGAGATCGTCGCTGCATGTTTCCATAGCGCAGCTCGGGTCTGTCTTTGAAAGAATTGCATGTCAACGCTCCGAAAACCTCGTCCAAATAAGCCGTGTGAACATGCCCTAACAGTGACATCCTCAGACCTCCAGTAACAGTGACATCCTCAGACCTCCAGTAACAGTGACATCCTCAGAAACCCAGCAATAGTGAGCCTCAGACCCTCAATAACTGTCAACCAAGGACTCCCATAGCAAAGACTAATGTAACAATGAAAGAATACATTAAGGCCATGTTCACACGGCTTAAACTGGGACGTATTTCAGTCCGTTATAACACGCCGTACTGCGCAAATTACGGCTGGAATACGTCCCAGTCATTACGGTAATCCACATTTCTCATAGAGAACTATGAATTACGTCTCCTCTCCCTGCTCGGCGAATCCGCCGCGGGGGGAGATAAGTGACATGTCATTTTCTAGCGGTGTATACGCGCCGCTAGCATTGATAGTCTATGGGCCGACAAAGTGCCGGCCCCCCGCTCCCGCCCCCATCCACACGGCGTAATTGTGGGGTGTAATTACGCCCCGCAAATAAGCCGTGTGAACATAGCCTAAGACTAGGTCTACAAATAACTCAAATCCTAAAGCCATTCATAAAACTGAGTTTTTGTTCAGTGTGTGTCAAAAACAGCTCAAAACACGACCGTTTGTTGGCGTGATTTACGCTTTTTTGGCGTAAATAGACACCATAGACTCCAATAGTAAATTTTCTGCCCTGCTCAGTCGATTTTTGCAACATGTTTAAAAAAACTACGAGCAGCAAAAACGACCAGAGACGTTTTTATTATTAAAGTCTATGGAACCTGTTAGCAGTTGTTTTTTCAGCACTTTTAGAAACAAAAAACGCTGAAAAAAACGACTGAAAATGTGTGCAGTGGAGACATGGACTAAGGGTGGTCGTCATTGGCAATGTTCACACGGCTTATTGCCAACGTAATTGCGGGGACGGATTTCGCCCCGCAATTACGCCGGCTGCCGGGCATCGGGGGCGGGGGGCCGGCAGCTTGCCGGCCCCATAGACAGTCATTATTTATGGTGCGTACACGCCGTAAATAATTGACGGAATCCATAGTTCTCTATGAGAACTATGGATTACCTTAATGGCAGGGACGGATTTCAGCCGTACTGCAGCGCAAATACGGCTGAAATCAGTCCCAAAATAGGACTCCGTGTGAATGAGCCCTTTGTAACATGTTGCAAAAAGAGAGAGCAGAGCAGAAAATTTACTATTGAAGTCTATGTAAAGCGCCGGACGTTTTTTGTTGGGTTTTTTGGCACGTTTTTCACAGAAATCCACATAAATTATAATGCTGTACATTTCTGTAAAATAAGTGCCAAAACTGCACAAAAACACAGCAAACGCATAAAAAATGCAGTGCAAAACGTGCAAAAAATTGTTGATTTTTGAGCTGTTTTTGACATACACTGGACAAATAACTCAGTTTTATGAATGGTTTTAGGATTTGGTTTTTAGTGAGATTTTTGTCCAATGCCGTGTAGACTTAGCCTAAGGGGTGGAAGACTTCAACCCTTGCATATCACTAGCAATAGGGGCAAGTGCTCTATTCCTTCCTGACCAGAAATACCCAGTGCAAACCCCACATGCCGCAGGACCTAGTGTAGAGCTATGTATATGCTTCTGCCGAAACGTTACAGCAACACTGGGTAATGAAACGTTCACAGATTGATCGGTCTAGAGATACCAGCGACTGGTGTCTGAATGTCTGTGTTTTTTAATTGAGAGCCCCAGGGCTTGGGAAATGAGAATTCAGGAAAGGATATACAGTGCCCTGGGAGCTGGTGGCATGCAGCTTCTCTAAGGCTGCAGGCCAACATTCCTGCCTGGACAGGCTTCTCCCAATATCAATCAAGGGCCATGAACACCTTTCCCCAAAAGTGTCCATAGCAGAAGTAATGGTATGTGACACAAAGGCTGTCCCTTACTAGCCCACATAGAACAATATCCCTACCCTCATTAAAAGGTAGCTTTGAAGCTGCTCTACAAATATGTCAGGAATATGGAATATCTATAGATGAGAGATATTTGACTCCCAACCTGCATGACCTGTAAAGGAAAGGATAGCTATCTGTAGATGTATAGATATTGGCAGCAGAGCACATACTTAAAGGGATGTTCTGGAAGTAATAACTGCTCATCAGACTGTTCCAGATGATTAAAAATAGAAAAATGAAAAAAACCTACACCCGCCCGCTCCGACGGCTCAGCTGCCCGGTGATCCGATGACATCAGCATTTTCACGTGACCCTGCAGCAATTCACAGGCTGCAGCATCTCTTGCTGGATATACTGTAGCCTTGGATTGATTGCAGTTTCCCGTGAAAATGGTGATGTCGACAGCTGGGAGCATTGGGATGCCAGCGCCGCTGGAACGAGCATGTACAAAATAAGTTTTTACCTTTTTCTATTTTACATGATCCCGGATAGACTGATGAGCAGTTATTACTTTCAGAAAACCCCTTTAAAGGGGTTTTCTCGCTACGAAGATCATGTCAGATTATGGGGACAGTAAAAATAAGCACTTTTGTAATTGGGTTGCATTACCTAAGTCAGTATAGTAGATATGAGCTTTTCTGCCTTCTATTTCTGCTGCTGCTAGATGGGACACGCCCCCTTTTCTGTAATTGGCTAGGCGGATCATGCCCCCGGACAGATTCCACCCCCTGGGCACGCCCCCTGCACTGTGATTGGCTGACTGACATTTCATTCAGTCTGTTGGGATACGCCCCCAGACAGGAAATGCCCCGGGCACGCCCCCTGCGCTGTGATTGGCTGCCTGCACACTCTGTGTTTACTCCCCTCTTAGCTGTTAAAACCGAAAGTGAAACCAGCTATGTGAGAGGGCTGCTGGCTGTATACTCATCTCCCTGCTCTAAGATGAATGATCTGACTAATTACTGACTGTTTAACTCATATATCCCCTCATATAACACAGTCTTATGTACTGTAACACAGTCACACAGTCTCCTGCCTGATAACAGAGGGAGAAGAGAGGGGGAGGGCAGTGTACACTCCTCACATGTTTTTTCATCATTTCCCAGGCTGTGTGATAACTATTATAGCACAGCAAGGGAGCTTGAAGCCAAAGTTGATGGCCCCTGCAGACACATGAGAACACGCAGGAGACTACTGGTCTCCAGAAAACCCTTTTCTTCCCCCGTTTCCACGAATGATGATGTCACAGCTTTTCAGTAAGGAGAGAACGCCCGGGTGGGGGAGAACACCTTTGAGAGGAAGAAAGCCTATGAGAAGGAGAGACTCACCCCGTTTCAAATTCAATCTCTTAGAATTACCTGAAGAGCACGAACACTTCAAACGATAAAACCCTTTTAGCCCCTTTCCACCACAGCCTATAGGAATATAAAGAATTTTATTTTGCGGGAAAAGATATATTTTCTAATAGTGTCATTCACCGTACCATAGAATATACTGTAAAAAGGGGCAAAATGTGAAAAAAATTTACTTGTGCCATGTTTGTGAATGTTTTGCTTTTACGCTGTTCACTCTTCAGTATACAGGATGTGTTATCTGAAATTTTTTTTTACAGGTTATCCCAAAACCGACAATCCCAAACAAAGTTTTTTCTTTGTTTTTCCACCGTATAAAAATTTCCAACATTTTCTATTTTTCAAATTTTCGTCGCAGCGTAATTTTCTGTGACCAATAACTGTTTGGTTCTTCTACCTATGGACTTGAGTGTGGTGGCATTTTGGGGGGCTGGTGCGTTTTTTTTATGGTACCTGTTTGGAATATATGCTACTTTTTTTTATCACTTTTATTACAAATTTTGGGGGGATAAAACCAAAAAATGAAATGACCAAAAAAAACCCAAAATTTTGCTGTTTAAAACCCCTTTTTGTTCTACAGCTTCAGTGCAGGGATAAAATGTAAATATTTTTTTATAGTAGTTTTTTTCAGACCTGCATACATTTTATTACTTTATTTTTTTTTTTTTTTTTTTGTAAAAATGACAAAAGTGGGGTGATTTGAACTTTTAATTTTATTTTTTTTTATACTTTAAAGCATTAATTATTTAGTTTTCTTTACTTTAAAATTGAGTCCCTCTAAGGTACTTTACCACTGGGGGCACAATTTTTAATATAGCCTATTACATTGTATAAACAATGCAATAGGGTGTAAAAAAAGATGGTGCTTTTACTACTTCCTGCCTGGGTCAGGGAGCGGTAAAATGTGAAACATGATGGCGATGGAAACCTTTAAAAAGCTACACTGTTTCTCATTCATTTAGATGCCGTAGCCGGATCCCCCACAGAATTAGGGGTTTTTGCCAAAAGGGGTTTTTTTTGCCCGCATTTCGGGGCTTATTTTGCCCTAATCGAGCGAGATATGCACCGAAGTTACGGTAATCCATAATTCTTAAAGAGAACTATGGATTACGCCTTCTCTCCCTGATCGTATTGTACACGCGGGGAGATAAGTGACATGTCAATTATTTGCGGCGAATACGGCGGGGGTTTTAATGACGTCCTATGGGGCCTGCGGGCTTCCCCCCCCCCCCCCCCCCGCGCCCGGTAGTACTTGTTTGAGCACGACTCCCAATCCCCCGCTAATTGGGGGCCGTACTTACGCCCAAAAATACCCGGTGAACAAGCCTAAGTTTAAAAAGCACGGAGCGGTTTTCCTTCTCTTTTGTTACTGGTGGTGGTCAGCTGCAATCAGCAACCGCTGCTCTTGTAGTGGGATTGCTACATAGGCCCTTACCGACACTAGTATGTACCTATATGTCCAATGTTGGGTAAGGGTTAAAAAATAATTTTTGTAACACCCCCGGCCATTTTATTGGGTACACCCCCGTCCAATGCTCGTTAAAACTTTAAAGGGGTTTTCTCTTACGGCTTTTAGCCGTCAGGTCCCTGGAAGTGAACGAGGGCGTTCTTCTTTGGGCTGTCTTTTTTGCTCCCCCTTCCCCCCCCCCATCAGCACACAGGCAGCTAGTAACTTCTATACAGGGGGGGGGGGGGGTTTGCTCTCAGAGTTCACCCTGTTGGCCCGCCTGGGCTGTTTTCGGAGAGGGGGTGATCTATAGTGTAGGGAATGTGAAGTGCTGTGTATGCTAATAGGCAGAGAGGACAGGGGGTTCCCATATCCCCCGCTTAGCTTTCAAGTCTCCACTCCCACAAAAAAAAGGGGGTGTTACTATACTCGGATGCTCACTAATAAGGAGACATAAATATTCACAGCCTGGGTTTTACGATTAGTATGTCACAGATCCAAAGACACATCAGTTATATAAAAGACAGGGTCACGCTGTCACACTTCTGTGGAAGCAGGGGGAAGCAGGGCCACAGGGTTAATCCAGGGGGCATTGACACAGATCCAGAGTCCCCCTCCCCCCCTTCCCCTCCAGAAGCATTCTTTTGGGAGGGGCTCTCTGCTCCGACCTGTTTCAAAGGTGATGAGTCATTCAGACCTGCAGGTAAAAAAGGTTTTAACAGTCATACTATAGAGATTTGAGGGTGATGTTTGAATATAAAGGGCTACTCAAAATCATAGGACATTTGTAATAACATTTAAATTTCAAAGCTGCTTGTTTTTTTTTTTTTTTTTTTTTTTTTTTTTTTTTTTTTTTTTTTTTTTTTTTTTTTTAAAGATCTTTAAATTAAAACCCAATATTGTGGAGACAACCCCCTTAAAATTTTAATCACCAATCAATGGGGGCAACTCAGTGCATTTAGGGATTAGACATGGGCAGACAATTCCTGCAGTTCAAAGAGCACATATGGGGAAGAAAGGTGATTTTGTGCCTTTGAAAGTGGGATGGGTTTTGGTGCCCGAAGGGGTGGTTGGTATTTCAGAAACTGCTGATGTCCCGGGGTTTTCACGCACAACCATCTCAGGGTTTACAAGAAAGGTCCCAAAAAGAAAAAAAATCCAGTGACGGCAGTCTGTGGGCGGGAAAAGCTTGTTGTGCCAAGGGGCAAAAGGGGAAAGGGCAAGGTTCGAGCTGAATTAGAAAGGCAACAGTAAAATCAAATACCACCGTTTCAAACCCAAAGGGAGGGGAAAGAGATCTCTAACGACAGTACGGCGAACTTTGAGGCAGATGGGCTACAGCAGCAGAAGACCACACCGGGTGCCACTCCTTTCAGCAAGAACAGGAAACTGAGGCTCCAATTTGCCCAAGCTCATCGAAATTGGACAGTAAGAAGAGTGGAAAAACGTTGCCATGGTCTGATGAGTCTCGATTTCTGCTGCGACATTCGGATGGTAGGGTCAGAATTTGGCGTCAACAACATGAAAGCATGGATCCATCCTGCCTTGTATCAACGGTTCAGGCTGGTGGTGGTGGTGGTGTCATGGTGTGGGAATATTTTCTTGCCACTCTTTGGGCCCCTTGGTACCAATTGAGCATCGTTGCAACGCCACAGCCTACCTGAGTATTGTTGCTGACCATGTCCATCCCTTTATGACCACAATGTACCCAACATCTGATGGCTACTTTCAGCAGGATAATGCGCCATGTCATAAAGCTGGAATCATCTCAGACTGGTTTCTTGAACATGACAATGAGTTCACTGTACTCAAATGGCCTCCACAGTCACCAGATCTCCATCCAGGGGGTCCAACCCGTTACTAGCATGGTGTACCTAATAAAGTGGCCGGTGAGTGTATATAACAACAAATTTGAATAGAGCCATAGGCACACCCTAGCTTGTGGTCATGTCATTGAGACACACTTACATAGAGGGGGTTCTAAGTGGAGGCTTATTGTAATAGCCACCGATCTGATAAATTTATTTGGTATAAGTCTACGGCAGGGGTCCTCAAACTTTTTAGACCGGGGGCCAGTTAACTGTCCCTCAGACCATTGGAGGGCCGGAATATAGTTTTAAAAAAAAGTTTTACTTTGTGGGTCGATACAATTACAGTGATACCCAATTTATTATTGGCCCAGCAGGTATAGGTAGATTTAGGTGGCCCAGCAGGTATAGGTAGATTTAGGTGGCCCAGCAGGTATAGGTGAATTTAGGTTGCCCAGCAGGTGTAGGTAGAATTAGGCTCCCCAGCAGGTGTATGTGGATTTAGGTCCCCCAGCAGGTGTAGGTAGAATTAGGTCCCCCAGCAGGTGTAGGTAGAATTAGGTCCCCCAGCAGGGGGAGGTGGAATTAGGTCCCCCAGCAGGTGTAGGTGGATTTAGGTCCTCCAGCAGACGTGGGTAGATTTAGGTCCCCCAGCAGGTTTAGGTTTATTTAGGTGGCCCAGCAGGTGTAGGTAGAATTAGGTCCCCCAGCAGACGTAGGTAGAATTAGGTCCCCCAGCAGACGTAGGTAGAATTAGGTCCCCCAGCAGACGTAGGTAGAATTAGGTCCCCCAGCAGGTGTAGGTAGAATTAGGTCCCCCAGCAGGTGTAGGTAGAATTAGGTCCCCCAGCAGACGTAGGTAGAATTAGGTCCCCCAGCAGGTGTATGTATTATTATGTCCCCCAGCAGGTGTAGGTAGAATTAGCTCCCCCAGCAGGTGTAGGTAGTTTTCGGTCCACCAGCAGGTGTAGGTAGTTTTAGGTCCCCCAGCTGGTGTAGGTAGAATTAGGTCCCCCAGCAGGTATAGGTACTTTTAGGTCCCCAGCAGGTGTAGGTAGTTTTAGGTCCCCCAGCAAGTGTAGGTAGAATTATGTCCCCCAGCATGTGGAGGTAGAATTAGGTCCCCCAGCAGGTGTAGGTAGAATTAGGTCCCCCAGCAGGTATAGGTAGTTTTAGGTCCCCAGCAGGTGTAGGTAGGTTTAGGTCCCCCAGCAAGTGTAGGTAGAATTAGGTCCCCCAGCAGGTGTTGGTAGAATTAGGTCCCCAGCAGGTGTAGAGATAATTAAAAATAAAAAAGTGACATCACTCAGCTTACCTCACTCCCCACCGCTGTTGCTGCTCCCGGGCTTCTTCTTCGGGCAGCATGACGTCACCAGGCCGCGCCGCAGCATTATGACGCTGACGCCGCCCGTGCTGTGGACTCTGATGAGGCGCATCCTTCCTGCGCCTCATCAGAGTACTATGCAGAGCGGAGGGCCTCTGCTCCACAGAAGCATCTATCTGTAGTGCGTCCGACGGACGCACATACAGTTAGTCCCGGCGCCACTGCCATCACCGATCGCTAAGTTCCTAACCGGTACCTTAGGGATCGGTATCGACTTAGGACCCTAACGATCGGCGGCGGAGGGTAGTGGCATCACCGAGGACGACTGTGGGTGGGGGACACTCTGCAGCGGACGGGAGGTGCTTGAGGGCGGACATTTACAATATATGGGAGGTGCCTGTGAGTGGCAGAGGGCGGACATTCTGCGTATACATTGCACAGTGTCCGCCCTCTGCCACTCACAGGCACCTCCTATATATTGTAAATGTCCGCCCTCAAGCACCTACCGTCCGCTGCAGAGTGTCCGCCCCCCCGATGCTGCTCGCAATGGCTTTCATATTACCTGTCACCGCCCACGGCACCTCCCATCATATGGTGCTGTGGCCGGTGACAAGTGATGTGAGGCAGCGCGACAGCAGGGGCCAACTTATAGAGATCGCACCAGTGACTCGGAGGACTGCGGCTCTGCCGCTGCCACCGTCGGTGTCTTGCTAAATGTCAGCGATCAGTGGCAAGCGGCAGGTGGCAGCGGCGGGCTGGATAAAAATCCTCGGCGGGCCGTGGTTGGAGGACCCCTGGTCAACGGTATCGTTTACAACTATCAAAAGACAAGTGGCAGCTATGTAGCATTTGTAATGACATATTGGGCAGCACTATACTGAAGGGTATTTGTAAGGGCGTTTTCAGTCCGCATGAACATACAGTATGTTATTAGATGCTTCTTTGAGTCTGTCTAGACGGACCCAAACACACATCTAGCAATGAGCAGTATGATTTACATTGCTTGCAATGCAAGACATGCATCGGCGTTCAGACGAGTGATCACTGATGCGTGCCTACTTACGTCTTTCGGATCCGTTCTAAGAATTGATATGTCAATTCTTGGTCCGAAACACGCAGCAGACGCCCTATTTAAAACTATAGGGTGCGATCTTGCTGCATCCAACACGCATAAAAACACGCATCTGCCTGTTGGATGCATGTTGGATGCATTTTGGATCCAACGGACGGATCCAAAAATGTCATGTGAACAAGCCCTAATAGCTATATACCTTACAACGAAACATGTTTGTAACAGTGTTACTAATTATTACAACAAGGATAGCAATTTAGACATACTACACACTTTGAGCTAAAACATGGCTAGCAATAATGACACCGTTGTAAATAGAATATCTGCCTGAATTACTCTGGGGCATGTTTATTCTCAGTGTGGAGTTTCCTGCTAATATTTATGATGATAATCAAACAAGGGTTTCTGATCACTATCTCCAATCATATTCATAATGAGTTTACTAGGGGCATGGCAAAAATATAGCACACCCAGTGACAACTTGCCTTTTTGCTTATACCTTGCACTTTTTTTGTATAATTGACAAACTATGCACAATTTTTTATTCATACCAATATTCTAAGTATATAGATTAATAGAAGTATATATAAAATATCGAACAGCAAAACCCAGTAACAATATTCTGCCAATTCGGCAAACAATGTGTTAACTCCCAACATCGCTATATAAGGGGAGGAGCAGTTCCTAGCCCTTTACTGTGAACAATAACCAGATCAAGGTCTGAAACGCGTAAGTGTGCGTTGTTTGTTTGTTTTGTCTCCAATAAAGGATATGAAGGTTTTTGGATGGAGTACCAATACCATTTCATTTAAGCAATGTGGATCAGTGGAATATGTTAGAGAGAAAGCAAATAGTCGGTTCCTGAATTTGATGTTTTGGAAGATGAAAGAATAAGGATCTGAGCAACTTTTACATGGGCTAAATTATGATAGCTAGATGACTGGCTCAGAGCCTCTCCAAAACAACAGGCTGCTTAGGAGTGTCCCTTGGGACGCACAAACATTACACTATACTTGCCAACTTTCCCGTAACCTCAAGGAGAGTCAGCAAGAGGCAGCAGTAGCACTAGGAAAGTGTCAAGAGATGTTGCCCTGACATCACTGGGTTCAGGGAGGCCACCCATCTCTCTGCTATTCCAGTACCAACAGAGGTATGTAATGCTCCCCCCTGTCTATGGCCCCTTATTGCCTCTCCAGCTTTTTTGGATGCTAGACAGACAAATTTCTAGTGTAAGGGGTCATTTGGCCATTAACTGGCAGTGAAACAGAAACAGGTATACGGCTATAACACCAGGCCCAAGAGAAACAACTTATAGACGCAGAGAAAGAGGAATAGAGTGAGACTAAGGCTATGTCTACACTGCATCGGTCCGATGCAGGACCGCGTTTTTTGTCACGTTGTGTGCAAAAACCGTGGTCTATTCTCGTTTTTTGACGTCGCCCATACAATTGTATTGTAGATGCCATATTGTATTGAAGACACCAAGAAAACTCAAAACGCTGGTGTATTATACAACCTGTTGTATAATACACCAGAAGATGAGCAGAGAAAAGATGAACTGTGGAGACTACAGCTTGTCTTTTCTATTGTCCTCTATGGGGCCACTGAAAGCGCCGAAAATACGAGCTTAAAGCTGTGCAGTGGAGACTTAGCCTAAGGGAAAAAAGAAGAGAGACAGAACAAGGAACTATCAAGAAGGAGTAAGGGATAAAGGCTAGAAGGCCTGAGTAGCATTTCCAGGAAAACGTGTTACCATTGAACTGGAACTGGCATCAGAGAGTAGCAAGGAAACCTGCTTGTCTGCAAGGCTATTGATGGAGAGACAATTGTGAGAAGTGTGTCCTCCTTTGTCAAAGGAAATTGTCTCATGTGCTTTGGAAACTGTAACAGACCATCCTAAAGCTAAGTGCTTTGAGTGAAACCTGCCAAGATCCCAAGCTGCTATGTCTCTTTGGTTCTTTTTTGTTGGTGCACTACCGATCCCAGCACAGCACCTAAAGGCCCTCATCACTAACACACCACACATTTTCAGCTTCAGTGCATCTCCCTCCAGCACCTTACAGCATATCCAGACTGGGGCCGGACATGGGGGCGGAGCCCGTGGAAGGGGAGACCCCACATGACCCAGCGCGACGGAGTCGACGTGTGTCGAGGGGGGGTTACGTGCGCCACGCGGGGGGTGGAGTATAAAGACTGCACCCTGTGCGGCGCAGGCGCAGTGCACGGCCATTAGGGAAAGTGTCCCTCCCGCCCGCTGGCAGCGTTTATGGGCGAAGGCCGTTGGTTAGTGGCTCTCGCATTTTTGGCCGGGGTGTGTTTTGGAGCGACTGTTTTATTGTCACAGTGGATGGTTCGGGATGGGGTCCTTGGAGTCGGTGTAAATTGGTGGGGGAGTCAGGTGCGCGTTGCTCCCAATTATGATGGACTGGTCTGGCGAAGGTGGGGCTCCACAGGGCAGGGTCCTTGTGAGCTGGTGAAAAGTGGTTAACCACCTGAGGTGGTTTTGGTGTCCTTGAGTCGTGGGTGACGGCTGAGGGTAATCATTGGAAAAGGAGTGACAGGTTTTCGCTAGACCTTATTATGATTGAATACCGCCAAGGACCTTAGCCCCAGATGTTCTTTCCATGGGTGTTCGGAATTTTGGCAGGAATGTTTTGGGGAATGGTATTACATTGGGATAGATGGGTATACGGAATTATACTCATTTATGGTTATTTATGTTTACAGTTTGTTAATAAAATGGCTGCTGTGGCCAATTCATCCAACCTGTCTCAGTGTCATTATTGGGGTCGTTTCAAGTGAGGGTTGGATGTTGGCCTAGGGTCAGCAGAGAGTAGGTGCTGCTTAGGGTCATGTGGTTACAAAAACACTATGTCATAGCATAAACCCTAATGTTCTCAATATCACATTTTTGTTGGGTTTCCCCTGCACCTAGAGCTCAAAAGTTATTGTAACCATTGCACCCTTAAATAGGAGTCTGTAGGAGTTTTTAAGCCTCTGGATGAAAATTTCCTGTTCATTGTCAGGAAATATCCTAAATTGGAGAGGAATCATAATAAAGTACATTAGAAATATGTAAGTGTTATGTATTTAAGACAGGGAGACCCTTTAAAGTCTTATTGAAGTCTACGACAGGTCTGTCATTATTACCTTAGAAATCTAGTGATCAAATCTAAAAGCTGAAGAGGCATAATAGCAAAAACTCAACATGGTCCCATTTGTTCTGGCAATCAGAGGAGGTCTCACGTTACTGGAAGATGCAAACATGAAAATGTTCATCTATATGATATTAGGCACTAAATTATATATTTCCTTTGCTTTTGCTGTGAACCAGAAGCTTGCTTTACTTTTTTCTGACTGGCAAATGACCTCATCCAGGTATTAGCAAAATGCTAGTGTCACTCAGGAGATAGTTCATCTGTTTTCCTTCATTTACATTCCGTCATTGTCTGGCACAGATTCCTCATGGAGTTCAATGGGACTGGGCCAGATGGACAGACGGGCTCACTGTGCTGACATGTGGCTCTATGTTGGAAACCTATCACATACGGACTTGCCCTCTTTAATACCAGTCTTGCTGCAGAGGTGATCTCACCAGACATATGGCAGCTCTGCTGGGATCTAATAACTAAACTCCACTATATTCTACCATGAAATTAAATTCTTGTTAAGTGAAAGAGGTATTCTGCTTTTGGCAAATAAAAATATTCACTTTGTAATGAAAGGTTATAGATTTTCAAATATACCTTGATTTTCAAGATCTTACTGTCACTTAATGAGAACTGTCATTGTTTTCTTACATGTTGACCCCTGTCCACCATCAAAACTGCCTACAATGGGTATTGCAATGGACCATGGGGCCATGGAAGAAGGTGGCCTTGTCTGATGACGCGGGGAAGATTGTCATTA